>JAJMHM010000077.1:0-52608 GCA_030566045.1 Geotrichum geniculatum | reverse complement strand
GAAGAAAAAAAAAAAAAAATTCTAGATTCCATTGACGCAATAAAATGAATGACGACAAATGTTGTCAGTTTTATTGGATAACCTTAGATCGTTGAGATAACCTTATTGAAAATTTGTAAATAAACTAGAACATGCACTAAATCACAATTATGTCAACTACATCTCAATCCTCATCTTCGTCATCAACATAACTAAACTTTCTAATCTCTCCAAGCCTCTTTCTGGCCTGAGTAAGGGAATTCTCTAGCTTCAAAATCTCAACTTGCTGCTCCATCTCAGTGGTCCTCAACACATGAATCGTCAACTTGGAATAATCAACGTCCTCAACATCATTTTGCTGCTTCTTGGATAATATATCTTGAACTTGATTAACCAATGACCGGCATGCTCGTGTAACTGCTTTAGATGCGTCCTCAAGTTTATCCTGAGTCTTCGACATCGTAGACGACGCTTTGACCCTAGAAGCAGCAACTAATTGCGCTGTGGATGAAGCAACTTCATTTGAAGCAACAATCAATTGTTCAGGCGTATTGTTACCACTCAGAACTCCATCAGCAGTCTCAATCAAAACATTGGTAGACGCTGCTACTGACTTCGCTGCAGAAATTAGACCCTCCGTCCATCTATTGTTTTTCTTATAAAAAGCAGTCTTGGAATTGGCCCCACGTCCCTGAGCAACAATTTCCTCTTGACAGTCAGTCGCTGCTTTGATCAGTGCCGCAATCGCAGAAGTAACCGCAATCGCCGCTGCCAAAATCGCTTCATGAATCTTAAGGTCAAATGCAGAAAATTTGGGATCTTTCGGTCTGTTCAACAAGTCGTTAAGTTTCGCATTGGCAGACGCAATAGCCTCAGCTGCTTTAGCCATCTCTCTATCAACTAAATCACCCAAATCACCAGAGCCATTGATATGAGTACCAAGTGCACGAGGCGCTAGCTTCTCGGTAGCTTGCGAAAGAGTTTGCAAATGCTGTTGCACTTGGATATTGTAAGTAATCACCTGCTCGGTTTTATCGTCCTGGTCAAGGCCCTCAAGACTGCTTGAATTAACACTGGAAAAGAACGTCTCTACAGCAACTGCTGCCCATCTAGCATACTCGACAATAGTGTCTGCAACATCATCATCACGAGCAAATCTCGTAAGACCTTTAGAATTACTCAATACTTCGGGAATCGTACTGGACAATAAGGTGGCCATATTGATAACACCAGAGTAATCACTGTTGGGCCCATCAATGATGAAATTGTTGAAATTTGTAGCAAAATCCGTAGCAGCAGTTGATGCCTTTTCAATAATGGTAAGAAGGTATTCGGGTGTAGAGTTCTGATTACCAGCTTGCATGGGAGACTCAAAGTCATACAATGACTCTTGAACGCGCTCAGCAGAACTCTGTAAAATGGCGTCAATAATTTCATTGAGCTTTACCAAGTGTGCTTTGACAACTTCATCAAACTGCTCTCCAACAGCCACATCAGCTTCTTGATGATTCAATGACATTTCTTTCAACGCAGCCTCCATGGAATCCACTGTTTCTTGTAAAATTTCTAATTCATCGTCCTTCTCGGCAAGTTTTCTTTGTAATTCACTATCATCAAAACTCCTGTTGGAATAGTTATCCAAAACACCCTGTTTGGCCTTGAGCGCTTCCTCCAATTCAGCCAACTCTCTATTATGCTTCGAAATCAACAACGACAAGTCAGCACCCTTGGATCGCTCTGCATCAGCAAGCTTATCTTCAGCAAGTCTCAATTGTCTTTCTAATTTCTCGATATGATCCTTTTGGTTTCCTCTGGATTTGTCAAGATCATATCTAGCACGATCCCTTTCTCTAATTAAGTCAGCAAGTTCAATGTTTTTAGCTTTAATATCACGCTCCAGCTTTTCTCTTCGCTCAATTGCTTCCTGTGCAGAAGCAGCCTTTGTTTTAACAGCCTTCAATTCCTTCAACTTATCCAAATGCTCTTGACGGAGTTGGGAATATAATTTAGCAAGAACCTCGTACTTGGACTTCCAAGTATTAACCTGTTCCTGGAGAGAACGAATCAAATCATCCTTTGACTGCATTTGTAAATTGGAATTAGCAGACACTTGTTGCAGCTCATTTTCAAGGGACTTGACTCTGCGATCATATTGCTCCAACATCAGTTGATCACGTTCGTATTGGCCTCGAAGATTCAAAATATCTCTTTCTAATTCAGCAGCTCGACCTTCAGCTTGACGTTGGTATTGATCACGAAGAAGAGCTTCTTGAGCCATACGCTGTTGCTCGGCTTGAACTCGCTGCTGCTCTTCAAATTGTTGTTGCTGCTGTGCTTGGAGGAACTGCTGTTGCTGCAATTCAGCCTCTCGCTGGGCAGCAAGTCTTCGCTGCTCTTCCTCATACTGTTGCTGCTGCAATTGCTGTTGCTGCAACTGCTGCTGGCCCTGGGGTGTCGACCAGAAGTCTACAATAGGCTCTGGGTCGTCTCTAGATGGTGGGGCGGTGGTTGCGCCGGTTGCAACAGAAGCAATTTCGGAAACAGGTCTCTTTGGCAGAGCTGGCGCATCTCCTTCCACACCAGGCTCACCGTACAAATTAGGAGGATCTTGACTCAAAGTCGGAATGGTGATGACACTGGTCAAATACTTTAGACTAGAACAATCATAGTAAAACTCCAACAAGCGCTGGTGCTGTGAATAGTATCTTGATCGCAGAGGCTCCAAAGCATCGTCATCGTTAGTTGAAGAATGCATAGCTCTAATCATGGTAGTAGCAAATCTGTAAATGCCATAGCTTTCAGCTACCAGAGGAATAAGAGCGGAGATTTTGCACTCATTTGGTCTTCCGTGCTTCAAAGAAGCAATGATAAGACGTTGAAAGTCGTCAATAGCATCCTGCAAGTTCATTAAATCCATAATGGCTTCGAAGCCTTCATTGGGGTCGTTTATATTTCTCAAGGAGATATACTCTTCGTATTCAAAGGTACCGTTGAAATCTGGGTGAATCTTGTGGAAATATAACTTTTTGAGCAGCAGTCTGACATATTCCTGAATCAACTTGGAGTAGCTTTTGCCAGTGCTCATTGAAGCGCCGGTGTGTCTGGATAGAGATTCGAGCCAAGTGACGTTCTGCTGGGCTTCTCTGAGAACGCTTGGATGGCCTTCTTGGAGGACTTTGTGGATGGTGATGAGAGCTTTGAAGACCTGGACCTCGTCGCTGTGCAAAGGCTGAATCTTCATACTGTTCCAGAACGCGCGGCCAGAGTGGTTGTCCCACGAGTAGATGATACACTGTCTTACATGTTTTCTTTTAGGGGCTGTTTCCTCAGGATTTGTAGCTTTCTTGATGTGAACAGTGAGTTCAGCTTCGGCTTTGGATAGGGTAGCCATTGTCTAAGTAAAAGTTAGTACGGGAGTTAGGACACAAATACGCGATACATACTGAGCAATTGAAGGAGGAGGAGCGAAGAGGAAGTTGAAAAAAAAGGAGCGAGAGGAAAAGTTGAGCTTAAAATTTAAGCTGCGCCAAATGATGATTTGACAGAAAACTCAAAACTCTCAAGTGCGTGACGTGTTGCCTATACGTAGAGCTAAGCTGAGCCAAATATCACGACAGTTGCTAAGCGAGAAGGTTTAGAACGGGAGCAGGTTTAGAGCGGGAGCAGGTTTAGAGCTTCATTAGACACTGGCAGAAGCGTGGCAAGAGGTTTCAGGGGGATCAAATCAACGTTAATGCAAACATTAAATGGCGGTCTTAAAAGCGTTTAATGAGACTGATTTCGGCTAATCGGATTCTGCGAAGCTGCTGAGTTGGCTCCGTAGAGTTGAAATTGGGTTCCGTAGAGTTGAAACCGGGTCCCATAAAGTTGAAACCGGGTTCCGTAGTAAATTATTTCCTTTCCTGGCTTCTAACTGAGGCTCAGGGTTAGGTCTAACTTCTACATTGATATTTTGAATTTATGCACACTATGGTTTAAATTCGCTGCTTAGAATTAGTAAAGCTCTTATTGATGGCGTGCCTGGCCTAGAAATCTTGCGATGGTGCGCCCTAGAACTTTGAGCAATTTGCCTCCCGTTTTTATCGTTACCCGTCTCTTTTAGCAGGTAGTTCCAGCACGCCACCAAGAAATGACTGGTCTGGTGTCACCGGCGATGCTAGAGCGAGTCACATGATCTTATTTGCACAAGTGGCGAAACGTAATGAAGGATATGCGTGAATCATTAATTTTTTTCTTAAGCAATTTTTTTCCCTTTCTCTTCTCTTTTTTTTTTTTTTCTTACTTATTACAATTTTTAATAAAAACTACAAAAAACCAAACCGAATTTCACCTTTTATGTCTACTTCCATCGAGAATCTTAAATCTTTTGGTATGTGAAGGGTTTTATATTTGGAATGTAGAGGAGCGTGGCAGAGGACACTGTGTGGTAGATAGACGTGCTGCTGTTCTGGTGCTGTTCTGTTCTGGTGCTGTTCTATTCTGGTGCTGTTCTGTTCTAGCACTGTTCTGTTCTAGCACTGTTCTAGTGCTGCTCTGGTTCTGTTCTGTTCTGGCACTGTTATAGCACAGTTCTTGTGCTGTGCTGCTACTGCTCCTACTCTACTCTTTTCCTGCTCTGGCGTGGAACACTGCGTGAGAAACGCGCTCTGAATCTGATGCTAACCTCTCATAGATCCCTTCGCCGATACTGGTGACGACGATACTCACTCCACTAGTCCCATCCATATCAGATGTCAACAACGTAATGGCCGTAAAACCATTACCACTGTTCAAGGAATCCCCAGTGAATATGATCTCAAGAGAATTCTCAAGACTTTAAAAAAGGATTTTGGCTGCAATGGCCATATCAACAAGGATGAAGAACTTGGTGATATTCTTCAATTCCAAGGTGATCAAAGAGCTAAAGTCTTTGAATTCTTGACCACCCAACTTGAAATGGCTAAGAAGTCTATTCAAGTTCACGGTTTCTAAAGATCTTACTATGGTATCTTCAGGCAGCCGGTCCCGTCTCTAATCATTCAGTTTTGTATTCGTATTGCTGTTTGAATTCGTATCGCTGTTTGAATTGACGTGTTAGGCCTATTTATATGCTTTTTTTTTTTTTTTTTTTTTTTTTTTTTTTTTTTTTTTTTTTTTTTTTTTTTTTTTTTTTTTTTTTTTTTTTTTTTTTTTTTTTTTTTTTTTTTCTGTTCTTCCCTATACTTACTATTATAATTATCAACATATAAACGATTGCCTGCAATCTATGTTTGCCACCATAAACTAATAATGAAGTATTGTTTTTGAGTACTGAATTGGATGTTCAATCTCTGTTTGTTTTTGTAACGAAAAGGACACCTCCAGAATGGAAACTTTGTTACGCTGGCAACCGTGTTCTAATGTTATCGGCTCAATAAATGAATCTATTTACATGGAGCTATGCTAATGAATAATAAATAAATGAAGTAAAAAAAACAGTATAAACCATTCTGCAAAGTGACGATTCTTTACTATCAATGGATCAATGGGTCAATGGGTCAATGGGTCAATGGGTCAATGGAGTATCGTGGAGTATCAATCGAGTATCGTGGATTATCAATGGAATATCCAAGTGGACTGTTCAATTGCCCTGAAAGTCAATCCAGAAAGTCAACCATCCAGAAAATCCAATTGCATCCTGTTAACTTAATTATCTTTCTGTTAACTGAAATTATTGACTCTTTGTCTTGCTTTTTCGATACGATAATACCACCTCTTCCTTCTGACTGTCAATTTTGTATTCTGTCGCATTAGCCGTCGTGTTGGACACATTCTCAGTATTCAAACTCGGCATCAACACAGGTCCAGCAGCAAGTCCAGGTATCGATGTAGCAACAGATTCAGGTAGTGAAGAAACACTCTTCCTCTCTATTTTCTTCTCACGCTCCACACCACTCAACCTCTCCACACCATCATCTGCAACTCGACTCATAACATCTTGATCTCTCTTCCCAGTCCTCTTCTTGGGCGAAGCTAGTTTCACGCTCGCTTCATCAAGAAAATCCTTCAGTTTCTTCTCACTCTCTTCAACTGACAGTAACGGTGGATTGGCTTCATACTCAATAGCACCTAGAGAATATGGATTATTGCTTCCATTATGATATGGATTTTTGAAATCGTCAGAATCAGATCTGGCCACTTTCATAGTTGGAACTACTGTTAGCTCGCCTTCCTCTTCAGATAAGGAATCAATTGGAGACATTGAAAAAGGAGAATCGAGCTTTGGAAAGGACTCCTCAACAGTCTCTAAATCCTGGGATACATCTGCCTTGGGCCCTTCAACTGTCTCTAAATCCACATCTGTCCTGGTAAGCTCCTCAGACTGAACTGATCTAACAGCTTTTCGCTTCAAATTTGGAACAATTGTATGGCATCTTCGTACTGAAACTGGTGCGCCAATTGGCCTATCCTCTGGCTCCTTTTCTTTGCCTTTGTCCATGTCAAAAGAACTTCCGCTACCTGAAAAGTTATCTTCCATTGCTGATTTTGCAGAATTGCTAGATGACAAACTCGAAGATAAAGATGATATTGCTGAGCCTTTTGCTTGAACCGTAGTTGGGATTCCAATTGGCGTACCGAGTCCAGTCTGCACTTCAACTCCGTTCTCATCATCATGAGGAAGAGTTACCATCGCGCTAGGTTCTGACTTTTTCAGTAACGACAAACTGGGATTGAGCGTATGATCAACAGTTTCTTCCTTCTTCTTGCTCTCTTTCTCACCAGCATTTTTTTGTTCCGTAATCGACTCGACCGCAGTGTCATTGCTCATTGTCAAAAAAATATCTTCCAAACTACTCTTTGCACTGATTCCCTTTTTTCTCGGTTCTTCTCTTCGAGATGTACCCTTTCCAAAAACTGATCCAATACTATCTGTTTTTCGCCCAATAGTATTCATAATTTCTGGGGGAAATTCATGAGGTCGTGGAGCCTGTAAACTGGATTTCCCGGAATCATTCTTGTTTAAACCTTCACTAATACTCTTCTTCTTTCCAATGCTTTCAAAGCCGCTACCAATGGTATCACTAACCCCCCTCATGCTTCCACTGATGGAACCATTGTTAGCTTTCCACTCTTTGAAATATTTCGTTCCAAATTTTTTAACAGCTCCAACAATAGTTGTTTTCCCATGATCCATATTAGCATATGAAGTAGTTTTTGCTCTTTTCAACTCTCCAATGTGATCAGATATATCAAACGGTGCTTCAAAATTGAGCCCCGAAGAAGCAGGTGACAAGCTTGTTGGAAATGGGCTTTCAGTTACACTTAGTTCAGGCGAATACATTGGCTCATTGATTCCAGCAGGCTCCTCCGAAACATACATTCCCAAAGATCCAGATCTTTCAACAGGAGACTTTTGCGGGTCATTGCTTTCAACTTTTCGTTGTCTTAAACCAGCTCTATCCATGTCAACATCTGTGCTCAACACTGCTTTATCTTCCTCAATTTCAGGTTGAGCAAGGCCCAAACCAATTCCTTCATACTTGGTAGGTATGTTTTCCTTTTGTAACCGCACAGAATGATCCCAGATACCTCCTCGATAAACCTCGTCATCCGTGTCGAAAAAAGCAAGGTCATCCATATAAGGCATCACTATGGTTTCTCTGATTGCATCTCTGATTTTACTCTCAATTGCGTTTGTAATGACTGAATATCGTATCTGCCTACTACTTACAATAGGCTCAACTCGAAGACCAATTTTTGGCATGGATTCAAACGCGTACCAAAATCGCCCTGAAGGTGGACCTTTCATCTTGAGTACCAGTCGACCCTCTAAATGTTCAATTGCTACAGACAAAGCCAGAGTCACTTCTCGAGCTTTGAACCGTGATCCTAAATTCAGCACAGCTTTCGTGCGTATTTGTAGCTCAAAATTTCCACTGTAGGTCACATCAGACTCGACAGAAAGTTTTCCTTCGGGAGTGAGCTCAGCGAGTTTCAAGTTTGTAAAATACGGTATTGAGTGGCCTGCAGAGATTTTAGTTACCTCGATTTCAGACAAAAAAGATGGGCGCTTGGTTTTTGTAAGTTTGAGCATGATTTTATTACGAAAGTAATCTTCACAGACCGAAGTTTGGTTAACCGACAGAAAGAGCCTACCTAGTAGAGCATTTAGCCAGCGACTCTGAATATTTGCATCGGAGGAATGCAGTGTTTGAATGAGATCCATCATGTTGGCGGTATGAAAATGTAACGGATGGGCCATGTGAACTGGATTGTACTTTGAGTACTGAGCCTCTGGAGAGACTGTTGGTGGCGGTTTGGAACCAGAATTGAGATTGTATCTTTTGGAGGCTCGGATCAGAGCAAAATAAAAGTCTTCCTTCTCGGAGCACAAGTCAGAATAGAGATAGAAGGCATTTTCGGGAGGAAGATTAGAGTTTGACAGGACCTGATTCAAAACCTGATCTGTTGTTACTTCTTTGTTAATACCGAGGGGCATTTTGACGAGACAGATAGCGCTGCGTTTAGTGAAGAGTTGGCCGTCAGAGACATCAGGGGGCCAGATGGTGACAAAGTGGTGAGCAATGACAATTACATGTTTGACATTTTTTTGGTCAGAATCTTCGTAGAGAAACAGGTTTCCATGTCTTAGGACAGCGAAATACTTTGTGAGTTTTGATCTTTTTGCAGTTGGATCTGCCCCAGATTTAGGAGTTAAACGGGCAGCAGAAGGGACACCGGTTGAGGGTCTAGAGACAGGGCTGTTGTTACTGGTAAGATTGTTGTTGTTGTTGTTGTTGTGATTGTTACTACTGATAAACTTGTAGAGGGACGAGTAGGCACTCTCGCTTTGGGTCATTGAGGCAGAATTGGACTCGGGTTGCGGTGGATTGCCCGAGTTGTTAGGACCGCCCGTGGGGTATATGAAGTAAGTTCTGGATACGGTAAGCCAGCCAGAAATGTGAGCGTCGACGCCAGTTTCGTACTCGCGTTCAATTGAGAGCGTGGGAGGTGGCGTAGGCAGAGCGTCATCGAGAATGGGGGAGGGCTCAGCGGGATATTTGGGAAGAGTGAAATAGAAGAAGACGAGAAGGATGAGACAGATGAACGGGATGAAGGTCAAGCCGCCTAACACGTAGAAGAACAGGAACCATATTGGGATTGACATTGAAGTAGCAGCAATCTGTATTGAGAGTGGTGGTGAATCAGGAATGCCAGGTTGTAAGAGGAGTGTAAGAGAGAGAAATGCAGTGCTTAGCTGTTTTTGGTTTTTGTGTTTTGAATGTTGCCAGGCGACATCACATGTTTGGGAGCAGGACACAAGTCCAAAAGAGGTAATTACAATTGTGTTTCTACGAGAGCTGGATCAGAGTTTTTGAGCGTTGGAGTAGAGGGAGCGGACGAAGCAGGATAGAAGGTTGATGGAAATGATAATTGAACTTGGTTCAGATCACAAAAACTTATCGGCTGTCATGACTTGCTATCGAGGCATTTAGGAGCTTGAGGGCTATCAAACATCTGGGAGAGCTTAAGCTTGAGGGCTATCAAACATCTGGGACAGCTTAAGCTTGAGAGCTATCAAACATCTGGGAGAGCTTAAGCTTAAGAGCTATCAAAAACCTGGAAGAGCTTAAGCTTGAGAGCTATTGGAAAACCTGGGAGAGCTTAAGCTTGAGAGCTATTGGAAAACCTGGGAGAGCTTAAGCTTGAGAGCTATCAAAACATCTGGGAGAGCATAAACTTGAAAGCTTAGGGGCTATCGAAATACCTAAAAAAGCTGAAAGCTATCGAAACACATGGAAAGCTTAAGCTTGAGGACTATTGAAACACCTGGGAAAACTTGAGGACTATCGAAACACTCCAATACTTGAGAAATATCACCGAAACACTCCAATACTTAAGAAATATCACTAAAACACTCGAAAACTCGAAAACTTGAAAAGAAAAACTCAAAAAAAAAAAAAACTTGAAAAGAAAAACTTGAAAATATTTGGAAAAAAAAGGGAAATTGTTCATCTTTTATAGTCCAATATAATGAAGCCACCACGACTGTCATGTTATTAATCGTGCACCATAAAATACTAAAAATTACAGGTTTGAACCGCTTTTCAAAAAGCGTATCATCCAAGCGTTGAAGTCATTTGTGTCGGTTGATGACTTGTACGAGCGCAAAGTCAAAGTATCATCAGATCATGATCAAGTAGAGTTGGAGTAGTCTTAACCTGAGAATCTTGAAAAACTTAAAAGTCACATGACGATCACATGACCAAAATATATTACATGACCAAAATTATCACATGGTAAAATATGACTAAATGTTACATAATCAAATTACAACATTCATGACAAATGAGAATTAATTCACGTGACTAAATCACATGACTGATACATTAATATAAATAGTTAAAATACATCGTCACCAGTAACCTTGGCCCATACTGTGACTGAAATCAATGTTCAAAAAGTTGTCGTCTAGTTGGACGTTATCTGTCATATCTGCGGAGCCATAAGACTTTGGGTCGCTGGCCAAGTATAGGAGGGTCTGGTCACGCTCCATCATGACGCCATCGCAGGGAGCCTGTTTGTAGCCGGGCGTGCTGGTCTGGGTGAAAGGAGCATTGAGAGGAGGGTCTGAAGGAGAACCGAAGGACGAGTAGGCTAGGGAATCTGCCGAGTCAGACGGTAAGCTTCCGATCATGGAGTGCAGCTCTGCTGCGTCCAGTTGGGAGGAAGTATCTGAGAGACTGAAGTCGGTGAAGGAGAGGCCGCCCAAGTCGTCAAAGGAACTAAAGTAATTGGGCGCCGGCGCCGATGGAGTCGACGAAGGAGTCGATGATGGAGATGATTGAGTCAGTGATGATTGAGTCAGCGAAGATTGAATCAGGGATGATTGTGGATTGAACGGTGGTGCTAACGAAGGTGCTAACGGTTGTTGCGCTGGGGCTAAGGAAGGTGCCAACGGTGGTTGCGCTGGGGCCGATGATTGATTAAACGATGAATTGAACGATTGATTAAATGATTTAAACTCTGGGACCAACGATTGATCAAGAGTGGTAGCGGCAGCAGCAGTCAGGATGCCATAGTTTTCATATTGCTCGTCAGCCAGCGGCGAGTAGTCGTCAGTGGTTTGGGAGGAAAAGTCTTGATCAGAAAAGAAGCCAAAGCCAGCTGGGACTGGAGGTTTTGAATCGTCAGTGGTAGACTGCGTGGATCTGATGAGCCATTCGCAGAAGTGTTCTTTGCGCTGGTATCGTCTGTAGTGCTGGGCGTAGTTGTCCCAGAGGGATTGGTTTTTGTCGTTTTGCCATACTTTGGAGAGGGTTGAGGAGATGATTCCCTGGCAGACGGAGACGACTGCTCTGGAGTAGTAAGATTTGAAAGCGGTGAAGCCGTTGAGCCTCGATGTTTTGGCGGTGGCGGAACGCTTTTTCTTCTTTGTTCTGATGCGGCCCTTTCTGCTGGCGGCGGCGGACTGGAGTTTTTTGAGGTCGTCTAGGGCGCGGAGGAGTTCTGGGGACTCTGGGGGGATTGGCGGGAGGTATTCTTCGTGGTTGCACTCTTCAGTGCCATTCTGGGGCGAGCCGAAGGAGACGAACTGGGGACAGACTTTGAACTGAGTTGGCGATGGGGAGGAGTAGGAGGATGAGTAGGAGGACGATGAGGACGAGGAAGCGGACCTTGAGGCGGCGATTTGGTTTGGGCGGAATTTGAACTGTTTGATTTCTGTCATGATGCGGGAGGCAGAAGGTACCTGTTCAATATGGAGGATTGGAAGGGATCCGGCGATGGTTTTATAATTTTCAAGAGATGAGGCTGGTGCGACTTTTCATTCCTCATTTGGCGGATGGGATAAGATTTAAGGAATGGTACTGATGCTGATACAGGTAGGAGTTAGGTAATATGGTATTAGGTATTGATGAGTGGGAGTGAGTGGAGTGGGAGTGGTAGTGAGAGGTGAGTGGTAGTGGAAGTGTTAGGAGTGGTAGAGAGAAGTGGGAGTAGGAGTAGTGGTAGGAGTAGTTGTAGGAGTAGTTGTAGTGAGAGTATTAGCAATAGGAGTATTACAATATTAGGTATTAGATATTAGGTAGGAGTATTAAGAGTATTAGGAATTAGTATTAGTAGTAGTATTAGTATTAGCACTTTTATTAGCACTTGTAGCATTACTATTAGTATTAGACAGTTTAGACTATCCTCGTAAATCATAAATCCTTCAAAAATGTTACAAAAGCGTTTGAGCCAGGATGACCGAGGAATGAAGCTTCCTAAACTGCTTTAAAACCAAAAGTCGTTGTACATGAAGTTGAGCAGAAAGAAGACTTTCAAACAATCTTCAAACCACAAATCTTCGAGGGTACATTTTTCGAGTTCAAGTCTCGTTTCAGTTTAGTTTCAATCTAATGAGCTAAAGTGGACTAAAAGTGAAAAATGAAATAAATTAAAATATATGAAAATAAATGAAAAATATCTGCACAATAATTAAAATAAATAAATAAATAAAATAAATAAAATGAATAAAAAAAATAAAAAAAATACAATGAATAAATACAATGAATAAATACAATAAATAAACTACAATGAACTATTTATTTTTATTATTTTTATTATTTTTATTATTTTTATTATTTTTATTATTTTTATTATTTTTATTATTTTTATTATTTTTATTATTTTATTTATTATATTTTATTATTTTATTATTCATTTATTTATTTATCTATTTATTTACTTATTTGTTTATTTATTTCGTATTCATTTTTCAATTCAAACCTTCGCTGCTAAACTTGCATATCAATGATTTCATTTGCCTCTGCTTATATTAACTGTACACTACCAATCATGGTAATATAGTATTCATGGTAATATAGTATGCTGATATGCTAATATACTATTCTAATATGCTAATATACCATTCTAATATGCTAATATACCATTCTAATCATAATTGCAAATCTGCGTTCTACTGCTTAAAAACCTTCATGACATATTACAATATTACTGCTAAGAGACCCAGTCAGCCTTGCTCATTGTTCATCGCTTTACTCTACTCTCATCTCAATACTCTCATCTCTCACCTCAATACTCTCCTATTTACACTCCCTCTACTCATCTCTCATCTCGCCTCATCTGTAACTTTTGATTACCCACTAGTTTAACCTTATGTATACTATCATACCTGAACCAACGCTTTGTTCTTCATTATAACCCTTCTCAATGTGCTCAACGTACTAACTATCTTCTCGCGATTCACCCCTCGGCCCTCTTCCTCTACCCGCTCTAACCTCTCAAATATCTCATACACTTTCTGCCAGCAATGTATCTTCTCATAACCTAATCTCTCCTGTTAGCTCTAATTCTCACTGCTTTCCGCTATACTCACATTTGCCTGATCGGTGGTAGTACTCCACGGCCCGCTTTAGCAAACTCGCGCTGCTCCTATGCTCGCCTCCATACCAAGTCTTCCCATCCTCTACCCGTCCACCGCCCTCCCATCCACCATCCCGACTACCCTCCCGACTACCCTCAACTCCTTCCACCCCATATATCTCAATCGTAGAGTCCGCCAGTATCCGGTACGCATCCCCAAGCAGCTCAACATTGTTCGACTCTTGTATCTTCGGCATCACCCCGTCTATCAGCCCAACAGCCCCATGATACTCCTTCTGGTAGTACGAGATCTTTGCAAACATAACTACCCCAACATACATCAACACAAAAAACCCATTCAGCTGCGACAGCTTCATCACCTTCAGTACTATCGACGTCGCCCGCTCGCTGTGCTCGCTTTCTATCAGCAAATCCGCGTACTGGATCAACAGCCGCACCTGAAATAGCGAGTCTTCCTGCTCGCGATCCAGCAGCTCCCATATCCGCCGCATCACCCCAGATTTGTTCCCAATCTTGATCCCATAAACAAGCTTCAGGTACTCGTACTCCTTGCAGTCGTTCTCATCCTTCTTCCCTTCCTTCTCCATCATCTCAAACATGCCCCCGAGCTTTGTAATTATGATCTTCGCCTCCTTTAGCTTCTCAGAGTTGATCTTGTCCCGTAGATATACCAGCAGATACTTGGGGTACCACGGTTCCTGCCGGTAATTGAACTTTGCGTGATTCTCCTTCAGTCCCTCCAATATATGGAAACATTCCTCAACCTCTCCTTCCATGTATAGCAGCTTGGCCTGTCTCAAACTCACCTCAATGCTCATCAACGGGTCCCGGCCCTGCTCCTCCTCCTCACCTCCTATAAGATCCAACGACAGCTTCGCCAGCTTCGCTATGCCCAACCTCGTCCACAGCGTAGATGCCGTCAAGTTTGTGTTTGCGTTCACAGTGTTGGATGCCGCATTGATATAGAAGCTCTTCCACAGCGACTCAAACGCCAACGTCAGCGAGTGCTGATTCGAGTCCTGTTTCACTTGATCAAGATACGCAAGCGAATACAGCGAGTAACTCGTCTCCTTCGACTTGAACTTGTTCTCGTTCTTGTACGCCAATATGAAGTTCAAGCACCCAAAGTCTCGGTTCTCTCTCGCAACGTGAATCGCCTCCTCCAACGCCATCTCTTCGTTCTGTACCAGCGCCAGATTCACCAGCGCGTACTGATACTTGGAATTGTTACTATAGTCGTGGAACTTGTGCAAATACTCCACCGACCGTTCATAGTCCTTGTTCTTCATCGCATCCAGATATATCAAGTAGTTCATTCGATTGGCATTGATGTGCCGCACTTCTGCTCCATCAGCGTTCTCTAACCCGGGCATGCCCTCCAAACTCTCCATGCCCTCCAGGTCTCCAGCAGACAGCACCAGCATTCGACCCTCTTTAAACCCTTCCATATACTCAATCAGCTTCACCATGTCTTCAAACCCTAAAACTTCAAACGCCATCCGACACTTTTTCACAAACCCTCCGCATACAGACTCCTCTCCCAGTGCCTCCCCGGACTCTTCCTCGCTATCACCACTTTTAGCTGTCAAACTCTTCAGCTCCCCAAAGAAATCGTACAGCGCGTCAATCGAAGTCATGTTTTCCAGTACCGCTTGAACATGCTGACACAGTGATCGCTCGTCTGTGTACTCTATAATCAACTTCGTCACGTCGCTCAACCTCACTCGCAATCGCAGCAAGTCTGGTGCCATTGGCGCATCAATCAGAACAGAAAGAAGATGAAGAAACTGAAGTTTGAAATGAGTTGGAAATCCAGGATTCAGCACATAATGTCGGATCAGTGTCAAAATGCATATCTTCATTGGCGTCAAGTATTTGACCAATACTACCACTGGCTCTTCTTCCATCTTGATATACTTCAATGCTATGTGCTCGGTCTGAACCAAACAACTTGATATTTTGTAGCAGTATGTTTTGTTACATATAGAAATACATATCTTTGTAGGTGATATATATACGAGGTTAGGTTATAACCTTAATCACAAAAGGCCGTTTTCGTCTTTTACCAGTCACTCCATTGCTCCATCTTTCCAAGTATTGGCTCGTCTAACACGCACGATTCCTGGAACTTGACCTCAGCTCTTTTTCTGGAATAATACACCTCACAATCGCCAGATGTACAAGGTACTTTCATTGAAGGCATAAGCCCTGAGCAGTTGTGGCATATGGCTGTCAGCTCATTCAACTTCTTGGTAGATTTCCGAACCCGTTGCGATAGAGTTAAGGTTGACTGAAATTTGTTGGAGAAACATAATGTGCAGATACCTCCACTCTCCGTATTGTCGTTCGTTAGTGTAGAAAAGCACACTCGGCAACTGGAATCCTTGAAAAAAGCATTTCTGGAATTTGCAGTGACTGTCCTTATAGAACTTATTGGCCGAGACTGCTTAGGCATCTCCTCATACCACTGGCGAACATTTCCTCCGAGCAAATTGAAAATGCGCTCCAATGGTGGAATTAAATGCTTCGAGATATAGTACTCTGCATCAAGGTACAAATTGGGATTGTTGATGAGAGTTTCTGGAGAAACACATCGATCAGTAAGTTTATCCCCAGGCGATCCAGATAGAACTACGTATGGAACCCGTTCATTATACTGTGGTGCTGCAAATTCATCCTTCTTCATTCTCGCCATGGCCACTATAGCACCCGGAGGCCCACTTCCCTTATATGATCCCATCTTAACCTTCTGTGCAAAGCAAAAGTCCTGGATAGTTACCTTTCCCTTCATTATTTTCATCCATTGAATCTGCAAATACTGCTTGACTTGGGACAAATCACAAGTATGAAATAGTATATCAAGACACTTTTGCTCAATCTTTTGAAGACCTAATGTTCCATCTCTTCGTACTGTTTCAATACCTTTCGCATCATACTTTGGCTCCTTTTGTGATTTGTGTTCATACATGTTACCAACATATCTCTTCTTCGTCTGCAAAATACATGGGTAATACACTTTCTCAAATTGCAGTTTGACCGGCGTCGGATTCATTCCTGTCACTGCAGCTGCTATCTCATTTCCAAGTTCAAAAGCTTGATCTTTTGTTTTTCCTGGAAAGTGTACAAACAAACTATCGGTATCACCGTACACTACCTCTGCTCCCCATCTTTCAGTACTTTTTATCAACTCAATTGCTGCTTCTAGAGTTTCACGACCAGCCTGAACTATGCTATCGGCAATTTCGACACATGGCATTCGACCTGAAAATGCTGCTGAGGTGTAGCCATAAGTAACATTTGCAATAAGCTTTAACGCCAGTTGCCGATTGTTCATGAGTTTCTGGAATGAAGCATTTTCCTTATTAGACCTCATTCCATCTTTGATCATGACTCTAGTTTCAAGCACCTCAGTAAGCATTTTTGACAAAACCGACATTCTCTTACTCGGCTTTCCATAAATCATCCCATTCGGTGCAATGTTTATATCGTCTACCAAATCTTTGAGCATTCCTTTTGGAAGCTTCAAGTCTGTAAATCCCATTTTGTTCGTACCTCTCCAATAGTTTGTCCTACCCAGGCAAGTGGAATAACAATAGTTGTATGCTATCATAATTGATGGATAAAGTGACTGAAAATCTAGTACAGCAACTGGTGATGTATAAAATTTCGTTTCCGGTTCCATCACCAAAGGTAAACACTTCAGTGCATTTTGCTCGCCAACCTGTTTCCTGCTAGGCGATATCATGATATAATTTTCAGCTTTGGTCAATCTACTCAAAAGAGATTCAACTTTATACTGAGAGCCCCTATGAAATACAGAATAAAAATCTATCCCAACAATGCGGGCTTGCTCACAAGTTCTTGTTATCAGCTCTTGACTATTGATGAGTTTGATTGTGTAAAGCACTCGGTCCAAATGATATCTCAATACATAAGAGTTTTCGGTAGCAGACTCGCTGAGAAACCATCCAGTCAACATTGCATAGTCATAAAAAGGAAGTCTGTGATGAATTGTGTGATAAACAGTGTTTTCCAAAGTGTACTTTGATAAATTGAGCTCTCCTTTTAAAATTCTCCAAATATTGAATACATGCCTGCCAACCACTGTTATACTAGAAGTATATTTAACTCCCCAATTATTTTCACTCATTCGGCCTGCCATATTAGTAGTTACTCTTCCAACCATATCACAAAAGTCGTAGTCATAATGCTTTTTACATCGCTGAATAAGGTAGCCCCATGAAGTGCTGTTAACTTCATAACCAGCCAATATATCAGGATCCAACTCTCGAACAATATCAATCAGCATATTGATCAACTCTAATTCATCAGCAGCGAATGAAACCATACAGTTATTAGGTACTGCTGACTTGAATTTCTGCTTTTCCCTCTCAGTTTTGCAAACCGCAATAATACCAACTTCTAGATTGGATTCGTCTGTCCAAGTATCTATAATTTCAGACTGAAAAGCATAGAAAACTGCTGAAATCTCATCTTCGTTAGGATTTGGATATTTTTCATCCTTGGTATTACAATGTAGTTCAATATCCAATACTGATAAGTATGTTAAACCAGACTTCTTTGTGGAAGAAAGCTGCTTTTGAGTTTCATATTTAAATCCAAAATTTCCAGCTTGAGTTACCCCAGCAATTTGTGATCTTGAACGCTCATCGACAATTCTTTCTTTTTTACTTCCTGCTCTGCACCATCTCAACACTTGATGATATGACGGGGGCTTGGAGCCAGCTTTGGAATAAGTTAATTGCGAATAGTCAAATTTTAGGGGATGTAGAGCCATCAATTGCGAAACCCGTAGGTTATCATAAAATCCAAATAATGGTAAATCCTGCGTTTGATTTGATTTAACAACAAACGCTTGTCCAGCAAAGACAATGGGCCTTGCTGATACGTCTTTTGGATTAGAAAAAAACGGCTCTGGAGGTACCTTACTTGGATCAACTGTTTCCTTAACCAGTTGGTAGCTTGGAGGTGCATACCGAGGACCTAAGAGTTGTCCATTCTCAGAACCAAATGCTGACTGTATTGTTTTAAGCTGTTGTAGCTGTTTTTCATGGGAATCAGATCCTGACTGAGAGAATGAAAACCATGAAGAAGGCATATTTTGTGAAAATTTCAACTTTTGATTTGGACTGTTGCCTAAAGATGTCAAATGGGAATTTGATCTTTTGAGCTCGTTAGACGTTTGTGACAAGAAAACTCTCTCTGCTTCAGGGTGAGTTGAGATGAGTTCCAGTATAGATTTTTGAATATCGGCTTCTTGCAAAAGTGGCACTTCTGCTGGAATCTCTTCAGTTTGCGCTTCTGCTGGAATCTCTTCAGTTGGCGCTTCCGCTGGAATTCGTTTCTCTGTTTCTGTTTCTTGTACTTCAAAAAAAAAATCTTTGTTGTCACTATCGGAATCGGTTCGTAGCTCTATATCTTGATTAATTCCTGGAGCAGAGTCTTCTTTTTCAAATCCAAACATTCTAGAGACAAGCTCTTTTTCTCTCACAGGCCGAAACATTGTGCTTATAGTCTCAAATGCAGTAGGAACAGTGCTTATATCATTGTGGGATTTGACGTCTGCGAGCGACAGATCTAATTTACTATTTTCGCTAATGAGCCGATTAAAATCAGTCTGAATTTCAGAGTAACGTCTCCATGGTGGATTGCCGCTTGTTCGCTGAATTGGATTAGGTGGTGGCACAAAACTAGCCATTCCTTCATTATGTCTTCTTCTAGCTTCATCTATCCATAACTCGTCTAACGAAGGGATCAGCTTTTCACCAGTCAATTCTAACCCATTTTCCCTCTGCTTCAATTTGAATCTGTTTGCAATTGCGCTCGCATCAACATGAAGCTCTAAATCACAATGTGCAGTTTTAGGGATCAGTTCCAGAACTCTGTTCTCAGGAACTTCCTTTGGTGCTGGACTGACAAAGTAGGTTTGGTCCTTCAATATTGAAAGGGTTCCTGTACCAACAACGTTAAAATCGGTCAAAAACTGAAGGATATATGGAATGTGCGATTCGTAGGGTTGAGTAGGCTTTCCCAATATATTTCCATTGAGCAGTAGATCTGAAAGCTTTGTTTGGTAGAACGGTGAGAGTAGATATATCTTCAAAAACAGCTTTTGCGCAGTATGATAGCCATAGAAAGGTGTTCCTTTACAAAGAACAATGTTGGCTACAAATTTGCCATCCGGCCGCCGATATGCAGAGCTCATTGCTTCATTGATGGCATTTGTGAGCGTTTGGATATAAATTTCAACTGAGACATGTTAGATTGAACGACCAAGTACACAGCGCATAATTACCTTCATCAATGGACTCTTCATATTGCACGTAAAAGTATGGAAACACATTGTGGATATGGATCAGAGCTTTTGGTGATGAAGAGAACACTCTGAAGACAGGAACTGTCTTGAATTTGTATCCGTTTCCCAAGTTTTTAGCATTGTCAAAAGAAGTCGGATTGGACTGCTGAAAATCAAATGTAGCTATCTGAAAATGATACTCATCTTCGTCGTCCATATCTTTTGATATAATTCAGACGTGTCTGTCAAAGTTGTGAAATTGTTCCATATTTAAGTTTGGGAGGATTTTGAATCTAAATTAAATTCTTGATTCTTCACTTCTACAGTTGAGATATAATGAATGATCCTGAACTGCTCTCAGATGTTGATTCGGACGAGGGACGATTTACAGTGTACCTTCGTTTTCCATTTCCTCGCAATGGCTTCCAAGACCCAGTCTCCGTATGCCGCGATTCGAACCTCTGAAAGAACCAGTATACTAACATAAAATAGTGTGAATGGGATGACGACAAGGAGTTTCAGCTAAGAGAATACATCTCCAGTAGGACGTTACAAAGGGACGAAATAGACTGGGTCAAGCTGTGAGTATATTGAACGCACTCGGTTTCAAGCCTGCTAATGAATCTCCGTAGAGCAGAGAAGTTTGACGTTTCGGTTCCTTTCATCTTACAACAAGCAGTGTGGTTATATGAGAAAGAGCTGGAGCATGTTCGAGGCCAAATGTTTCGAATAAATAGACAGTCCATTTCAAACAAACCTCCAGAACTAGGTATGGAGATTCAATTGAGTCTTGATTTCAACTAACACCGTAATCTAGTCAAGATCATAACTCAAGATGGCGGTAGACGAGCAAGCTCTTCGTTTTCCCCACGGGGTCGCGGTAGATCTCAGGAAATCAAGAACTCGCCTCAGCGCTCGATATCCTCTGCAGAAGAACAAGACCCGTCTTTGAGCAAGCGATTGCTATCCCAGTCTCGCATGCTTCGAAAGAAGCCTTCAGATGATTTTGAAGAAGATGAACTGGAAGAAGAACTTTATGATGCTTTTCTACCAATGGATATTAGTGGCAAGAAGCAGAAACCAGAGGACACAACTAATTCTTTTAGTGATTTGAGTGACATGAGCGTGAGCAAGTCAGCACTGGAAGAAGCGTTGCTATCAGATTATCGAAGCGGTGGATTTTCATAGTGATATCAACAAGTTTATTTCAGTATGATTTATTTACCAGCAATGGCTACGACAAACCACTTCACTGAGTTTAAAGACTATATTCCATTCAACTGTCTCTCGCATTTAGTGCACCCACACTTGAAATGCCATTGATCAAGGAAAATGGCTTGTCTCTCTTCCACCGTTAGGTTTCCAAATAGCCCGTAGGAAATGTACAACTCTTCACCCTTTTTGGTGTCTCTCAAAGATATATAGTTCATACAACGGCCGTTACGCTTCTTTTCCACGTTTGGTTCACATGAATGGTTGAAATATGAAGGCGAAGGATAGATTGAAGAGCCCAAACACTCAGCTTCATCCAAATTTGAAGACTGCCAAATGCCGAATGCGTTACCTGCTTCTTTCCCAATGACTTGTCTGAAGATGTCTACTGTGAGATGAGAGGCAAATGGAGTTTTAGCGAAAACTGTCTCAAGAAACTTGAAAGTCTTGATATGTGAATGGAGTAGGTTATTGAATGAGTTGACTAGTTGTAATTCATTTGATTGAAGGTCGTCGAATACTCTGAACTCGCTTTTGTATGATTCGAGCACTGACTTCATACTTGGAGCAAGAGTAGCTGGATCAAGGGATTCTAGATGTGATTGAATGAACGCTTTTACAACTACAGTAGCTACCATACGTGCAAAGTCGTGTTCTGCGGAGTCGATTTCTGTGAATTTGTGCTGGGTGGTTTCCATTGAATTAGCCCAGGTCTCGTCGAGGAAATGCATTGAAATGTCTGATGGTATTGAAGGATTATTGTTGCTGCCAGTGCTTGGTTTGATACTTGATACTGCTTGGTCTATAAGATTCAGTGCTATAGCTTGTAGTCCAAAAGGGTCTTCAGTATTTTTCCATTTGGATTTGCAGTTTTCGGAACAAAAGAACAGTCCGCCAAAGGCAGCGTTGGCTTTGGAGTTCTTGAGGCTGGCTAGCAGCTTCTTATTGTACTTGAAAGTATCGAGAACAGCAATGTCTGAAGGTGATAGCTTAAATTTACAAGGCTGATAGAAATCACATTTAAAACAGTAGGCACATGCATCTTTTTTGTATTGTCGATAAATAGTTGAAGTGAATGGAGTATCGCAGGAGAGAATTGTTGTTTTTGCAGGTATGTCTACCGTAGCGAAATATCCTCGACCCCCATATTTTGTTTGTTCAATATGTATTAACTGTTGGTTGAGTATTATTTGGTTCAAGTTATGTGAAATAGTATCAATGATGTCCGCAGACAGGGAAACTTCAGACAGTTTTGTCGAGTTCTGGGAGCTACTAGGAGATGTTACTTGAGCAGTTGTAGACATGATGAATTTGAGTAGGAGTAACAGCCAAAGCAACTAATAGAAAAGAGAATAAGATAAAGAGTGAAAGAGTGAAAGAATAAAAGAGTAAAAGAATAAAATAGATGATAAAAATAAATTAATGAAAAATAATAAAAATAATGAAAATTAAAGAATAATAAAATAAATAAAAAATAATAATAATAATAATAAAAATCAGAGTAATAATAATAATAACAATAACAATAAAAATATTAAATAACAATAAAAAAAATATAATAAAATAATAAAATAAATAACAATAAAAATAATAATAAATGAAAAAAAAAAAAAAACTATTGTGAAAATTTTTGTATGGTATCCGGAGGTTTTCTATGATTATTGTCATTTCTAGATAGGTTTCATTTCAAGACCTACCGTTATTCCTTCTTTTGCACTATAGCAAGTTTTCACTTGCTATACCAATATTAAAAATTACTGTGAACCGTCAAAGAAATGGCCATTGCTCAAAGCTTAACAAAAACCTGCTAATATTGCTACTGCTACGGCTCCTTAGCGAAGACCGCAACTTTAGAACCCGACGCCAAATTAGGAAATCTGCTTAGTTTGTGACACACCCAAAAATTAATATATTCTCTACATTGTTAACTGGCTTGTTCCTTGCTCGACTCTCCGCCTTGTTTGCAAAAATGTATCTTCTACTATTGTACAGATATCTCGAGTCACTCGTTTGTCTTGCGAGGCCAGTTTACAACTCAATGGAAATCACTTAAATAATGTTTGGCACTAAATACTCTTGTTCAAACCATCCTACAACTTCTTCTTGTATCCCCATTATCCAAATATCAATTCCTCATGGTTTACGCTATTGGTAGTATTCTATTGTCAGCATTCAGTCCTGTTAAAGCCACAGTATCAACACTCGGACGAAGAGTACCAGACATGATGTTGAGCGAGCTCAACTTCTATGCCATTGGCATAGCTGGAGCTGCTGCCATTATCACGGTGTTTGGTAGTATTTGTTTACTGTTCACTAAGAAAATTGGCCCGAAAAAACTCGAAATTCCTCAGCAAATCTTTTTTACCAGATTGTTGTGGAATCTGTTTGGCCTTTTGCAAGTAAGAAATGGCATGAAAAATGAAGTGCTCAAAGCTAACGGCAGTAGTCACTGAAAGTCATTGAAATTGAAATGACTGGAAACACTCTCGATAGCGCAAGAAGTGCGCTGTTTATTTGTATGTATTCAGTTTGTGCAATCATACCGTGCTAACCATGGCTAAAAAGCAAATCACCGAAGTATCATGGACTATATGGTTTTGGCCTGGTTGGGTGAAAAAGAAGACATGAGAGGTCGCTATGCGTTTTTTGCTTGGAAAAGGCTATTCAGTTTACCAGATATCAAAGCATGGATCAAATCCTTTCAAAATTCACAAAATTGGAGCATGAACGAAATAGAGCTCAAAAAAGTATTCGAGCCCGTTACTTTGAGTAATAAGCCACACTGTGAGTGCATTTGCAAAATCCTTTAGACTTGACATTGACCACTGTTTAGGGATATATTCTTTTCCAGAAGTCAACATTTTGAATCCAAAAGCCCTCGACGATGTAAGTTGATGTGAATTTTGGAAATTTTGTCATATCTGACTGAAATATTTAGCACGCAGTATTTAGTCGTGAAAACGGATTGCCAGAACTGGAAAGAGTATTATATCCTCGATTTCCGGCTTTTGTTCAAGTCGTTAGTCTTCTCAGTTCCATTGGATATCCAAATATCTACAATGTCACGATTTTGTATTACAAAATAGATCCGGAAACAGGAAAAAAGGACTTTTCTACTTGTCCCACTCCTAGCTTGATGGACTTTATGTTTGGAAAAAATTCAAAAAATCCATGGCATATTTCTGTTCACATTGAAAAGTTCTCACTGGTTTCTATTGGAATATCAAAACGCAATTTAGAGAAATGGCTAGAAAAAATATGGTTTGGAAAGGAAAAATTCATAGCTAAACACATTAGGGGAGAAGAGCTAATTGACGACGAGCAGGAGGATCAAGACCAGGAAACAAGAGTTAAGAAGTTCTTTAGACGCAGAAAAAACAGTAGCAAAAGGAGGGCAAGTATACCAAATTGAACACCAGGTAATATGAAATATCTGATATAAACGAATGGATATAAGTGTGTCAAGTACCTCATCCTTTTATTATTATGAAGGCTAAGAAAACCTTTTCTCTATGAAAAAAAAAAAAACAAATATATATATATATATAACAATGTTGATTCATTGTGATTTCTAAGATTAAAGAGTTTTATCCAACTTAGCAGCAAGATTATCGACTGTTTTACTTGATTCCCCAGCGACAGGAGCGTTTTCTTCCAAATCAGCATCCTTGAGAATGGTTTCTTTCAACTTTTCAAACTCTTCTTGCTCCTCCTCAGAGTCGCTAAGCTCATCATCAGTATCAACTTCCATGTCATCCAGCTCATCCAACTCTCCAAATCCGCGCTCTTCAAACAACTCGTTGAAGCTATCGACGATCTCGTGATCTTCAGGGAATTTGTTACCGTTCAATTCAATGAACTTGAGATTGGGCACAGAGGATTTGACGGCTTCAAAGATCTTTTCGATACCGGCGATTTCAATTTCATTGTATTGCAGTCTGAGGTGCTTGAAATTTTCAAGAGGCTTGAGAGTTGAAAGAGCATCACCCAGAAGCTCGCCGCCCTTGGCAGAAAGCAAACAGTCGCTGATTCCGAGATCAGAGATATTAGGCCACAGAGAAACGACTTCAGCGAGGGCACGCGCGCCAGATTCAGTGAAGGTATTATCTTGGAGATCTAGTTTTTCAATGGAAGGAGATTTTGATAAGCCGTGTAGCAATAGATGCTGAATGCCTTCAGGACGAATACCGTTTTGAGGGAGACGGAGGTCTTTGATAGTTTTGTGGGCAGCGAGGAATTTGGCCCATGCTTCCATGGAGCCATTTTCGAGTCGGTTTCTTCCACAGATGACTGTGACGAGGTCAACCTTAGTTGCAGAGGCATTCTTAGCGTCGGAAAGCTTTTGGAGAGCGTTGGCCACTCTGGTGCCGGCGGCGGGGCCCAGACCGTTGTTTGCGAGAATCAAGTGTTCTAGAGGAGTATGCTGAGAGAGAAACTTTTCAAGAGGGTCAATGGTCATGATACCGAAAGCGTTGTCAGAAAGATCAACGGTATGAAGCTTTTTACAAGTGAGCAGGGCAGAGAGAATGGCGTCGAGAGATTCGGGGATTTCTTCACGCAGACGACCAGTGAACATGTCTGAGAGGTCGATAGATTCGAGATGTTCCTTGTTTTCTAGGGCCTTTCCGAGGGCTTTGGAGGCTTCGATACCGAAAGTGTTGCCTTTGATGTTGACTTCTTTGAGTCCTTGGACCTTGGCCAGTTCTTCCAAGTGAGGTTGGATGTCTTCAGCAGAGTCCAGTTTAAGGCCCTTACCAGCAAGCGAGAACACGTTAGCCATAGTGACGATGGAGTTTGAGATGGGTTGAGACAAGATTTAGGGGTAGATGGTTGACGTGTTGATCTAGAGTATCAGTGGAGAAGGGAAAAAAAAACAACCAGCTGGGAAAAAGTGTACTGCTATACTGCTTATAATTACCCTTAACCTGGAGGAAGCAAAATATACGAGGGATGGGATATAGGTGAATGAGAGCAGAGTGAAGTGATGAGCAGAGGTAGTAGAGATGGGTTGAGTCAAGAGATGAGTCAAGATATGAGTTAAGCGTTGGTTCAAGCAATGATTTAAGAGTTGAGTCAAGCGTTGAGTCAAGCGTTAAGAGTTAAGAGCTGAGTTAAGAGTTGAGTTGAGCTAAGAGCTAAGAATTGAGTTAAGAGCTAAGAGCTAAGAGTTGAATTGAAAGAGAGTTGAGTTAAGAGTTAAAAGATGACAATCAAGAGTTAAGTTAAGAGTAAAGTCAAGAGCTAAGAGTTGAGTCAAGATCAAAGTCAAGTCAGAATCAAGTCAAGAGTCAATAGTTAACAATCCAGACTACAATCAATAGATTCATTGTTCATTCAGGGCATATGAAATACGGCATATACTTAGGAGATAATGGAGCAAATAGACATGGCGTACAAAGGGAGATCATTAATTCATTCAATAGACAGATGCTTATTTCTTCTTGGGTCCACCCAGCGGAGAGCCAATGTCTTTACCTCGCAACTTCACTCCAATAACACGCTCAATCTTTCCAAGAAGCTGCTGATTAGGAACAGCTCGGCCAGCTTCATAGTCGTTAATAACATTGGGCTTCTCATTGACTTTGGCAGCAAGATCCTTTTGAGACAATCCTTTGTCAGTACGACCCTTCTGAATAGCACGTCCAACAGCAATATCAATCTTTGGAGGAGGAGCAACTTCGTTATCACGATCAATCTTGGCCAGTCTTTGGCCTTCGGTAGAACCAGTCTTGTTGCCACCAGCACCGTACTTCTTGTCGACAGAAACAACTCCACCAGTTCTTCTGGCAGCATTGATGGCACCTTGGCTTCGAGCAACGGTGGCACGGGCAGTAGGAGCCTTGGACTTTCCAATGACAGTAACGGTATCCCAATCAGACATTTTGATCTTGTTTTCTAGGTATATGTAGAAGGAAGCGTTAAAATTTTCGTGAGAATCAATGGTCCTTTAATAGCAAGTTTCAGGCCAAATCAAATGGAATATGGTGGAAGAATCCAGCACTCAAATCCTTTTTCAATCACCTCAACCCATATAGGGTAAGGTCATTCCGAATCGAGTCATAGACTGTCATCAAACTTATTTCAAGTCACGTGATCTTTTTTCAAACCATCTAATATATATCATTATTGAGAGTTGAAATACTAGGAAGGGATATATTCTTGGAATTGAGATTTAGGATATTAATTTTTTTACTGTTTAACATAAGGATACTGTTGAACTTTAAGGATAGTGATTATTTAGGATACTGATCATTTAGGATACTGATTTTTTAGGATACTGCTGAACGTTAAGGATACTGATTCTTTAAGAGACTGCTGAACTTTTAGGATACTAAACTGACTTTAAGGATACTAAACTGGTCTTTAAAGATACTAAACTGACCTTTAAGGATACTGAATTGACCATTAAGGATACTGAACTCTCCTTTAAGGATACTAAACTGATCTTTAAGGATACTAAACTGAAATTCAACTTCATGGAGAGAGATCTACTTAGAAATGCTGTGCTATCAGTGAAGATTCCACATCTTTCTGATTCCTGTCAGTCCAGCGTTGTTGAATATCTGAAAGATACAAAGCTGAGAACGGCTGCTTTTTATGATGAAAACTTGCAGTTTTATGTCCAGCTCGATGCCTTCGACTCCTCCATATCTGAAGAAGAATTCAAAGGATTTGCTTCTTCAGTGAAGCTCCTACTCAGTGCAAAAATCGCTGGTGTCACTCCTCAAATCGTGTCTGATTCAGGTCCTAAAGCTTCCAACTCAAGGAGACAGGCTTTTGAAATATTCACCACCATCGTTAACGGTTCAAAGTCTCTTGAGTACTGCGGTAAAGATGGCAGCAGCGAAGACAAACGGTTGGCCATATGGAAAGTCAACGTTTATGTGTCTCATCCACGTATCAGACTCTTTAAACCACAATTGATTCTCGAGCTCACTGCCAGCTTTGACCGTCACCAAGTTCCAGCTGACAACAGCACGCTAGATTCAACCTTAAACACCCACTACGCTGCTGAAGATGAAGGTCCGCAGTCAATATACCTCGAAGAATTCTTACCTGCTGAAGAAATCAACATCTTTGATACTCTGTCTAGCGATTCTGCATTGAAAGATTCCAATCCAAAACTCAATATATCAAGAGTTACTACAAGAGGCCATTTCAATTCTTCTGGTGCCGAAGAACAAGCCCGGTCTACTCCCCAGTCTCGAAGCAGCACTCCCGTCAACTTTAGACTTCAATCTCCTCCTCCTCCAAAGGACCGTCCAAAAAGTGCAACTGATATGCTCTCGTCCACCGCCAGAAGCCAGCAAGCCAATGCCCAATCTCCAAACCAGCCTTATATCACAACTATCTCCAACTATATTCAACTTCCAGTCTATCCAGTTGTCAATTTAAGATTGAAATGTACAAAGTCTGCTGGTTCTCAAGACAGTATCGTTGCGATTTTGGAAATTGAAAATAACGACAGCGCTCCTTTCAGTGTGCTCATCAAATCGGCAGAACTAGAGTTCACCGCTGGATCTGCTGTGCCCTTTGGCAAGTGTCTCTTCCCGCTATGGCTGTCTCCGGGAGAAAACTACTCAATGGCTTTCCATTTGAACCATGCCGACGCTGGATTCCCGCAAACTAGAGTTAAGCCCATAACCATTGTGCTAAACTCAGTTCCCATTCTCACCGCGATAGAAGAAGCCCAAGTCCACGATCCTCAGTTCAATTTCGAACAAGTTGGGCCTCTGGTGCTAACAAAGTGGGATACTATCGTTGACTTTGGAATCTCTCCAAACACATCTGTACCATCTACCCCGGTATCACTTGGGAACGCTTCTGGCGCAGTGAAAAAGCTCTTCAAAATCAACCGTATTGGAAGCTCAACCTCTCTCAGAGCCTCCGCCAGCTCTTACAACCTGTCAACTTCCCCCACTGACCACAGACCTAGCACGGCGGCCACGCAGCAGCCCAGCGGCTTTTCAATCAGCTTTTCCGGGCCCAGCGCTGTTCACGTAGGCGAGGTCTTCAAATGGAAGGTCTTTGCAATCAACAAATCTCTGCAACCAAAACATCTTACGCTTTACATACAACCTCCTGACAAAGGATTCAGAGCTATTCAAGGCCTGACGGCTAACCCTTCTGTAGACAGCCAGCAGTCAACGAAATCTCAAATCTCCCCAGTTTTGGACCGACAACAGCTCTTGAAGCTATATGAAGACACTCAGCACTTTTCAACTGCTGGAAATTTGGGTATTGTGAGTCTGGTTAATGACGTTCGAATAGGTCCTTTGCAACCGCACTCATGCTACGAGACCGAAATAAGCATGCTTGCGCTTGTCAAGGGCCAATTCTCTCTTGAAGGACTTTGTGTTATTGATCTTATTTCTGGTGATTCCTACGACTGCGGCAAGTTGCTAGATGTAGTTATTACCGAGTAATACTAAAAACCAACGGCGGTTGAGATAACACGGGCCTAGCCAGACGGTCCCTATTCTCGAGATCAAGTCTTCCTGACTCAATCGAAAAATTTCCGAAATAGTTGCCGAACAGGGTAAAAGAAAGAAGCCTTTAAATAGTTGTACTTTTCCATGAATTTTTTTCTGATTTTAAGTTTTTTAGAGAAGAAAGATGGTTCAAATCCATTCAATCAATCATGTCTGCCTCTACCTGTAGTAAGTGTTTATGAAAAGCGTTGGAAACTTGGTTGCTAATAAACTCTGGTTTCAGAGACCTTACTCGCCGGCACAGTTGCCAAACCTTTCATTGAGGAAGTCAAGAAGGGCGCTGAAGCGCTCAAGAGACCTCCAGTTCTCGTTGGATTTTTAGCCAACTCAGACCCTGCTGCTAAGCTCTATGCCGACTGGACCGCGAAGACTGCCAGAGAAGCTGGATTCACCTACGAGTTACGGGAGGTTGACCGTGAAGATCTTGAAGAAGCCATCATCTCTGCTAATGAAGACGACGCTGTAGACGGAATCATGGTATACTTCCCAGTGTTTGGCGGAGGTCAAGATCAGTACTTGCAACAGGTTCTATCGAAAGAAAAAGACGTTGAAGGCTTGAGTCACTTGTACATTCAGAATATGTATCATAACGTCCGATACTTGGACAAGGAAGAGACTCAAAAGAGCATCTTACCTTGCACTCCTTTAGCTGTCGTGAAAATTCTTGAATACTTGGGAGTATACAATTCTGTCATTCCTTATGGCAACAGACTCTACGGTAAAACCATCACTGTCGTTAATAGAAGTGAGATTGTCGGTCGTCCTTTGGCTGCTCTGTTAGCTAACGATGGTGCTACTGTTTTCTCTGTAGATGTCACTGGTATTCAAAAGTTCACAAGAGGGCAAGCTTTGAAGCATAAAAGACATCTTGTTACAGATTTCTCATCTACGCTTGAAGATGCTGTTGGCCAGTCTGATGTCGTTATCACTGGTGTTCCAAGTCCTTCTTATAAGTTTCCAGTTGAATTTCTCAAAGATGGTGCTGTTTGTGTCAATTTTTCTAGTGAAAAGAATTTTGACATTGAAGTTAAGTCTCATGCTTCTTTGTATGTTCCATCAATCGGAAAAGTCACTATTGCAATGCTTCTTCGAAACTTGCTTAGATTAATTGAAAACAGGGAGCAAAGAGAATCGAAATAGACATTTAGAAATTATATTTTGTTAAAGTCATTGTCATTTAGAGCTGATGAAATGATTTAAATTTGTTAGTCATTTAGATGATTTAGAGCTATTGAAACCAGCTGTTGAATCATTTAAAGCTGTTAAAGCTGTTAAAACTGTCAAAGCTGTTGAAACTGTTAAAGCTGTTAAAACTGTTAAAGCTGTTAAAACTGTTAAAATCATTTAAAACTGTTAAAACCATTTAGAGCTATTAGCTACAATCTTTATTTTTCTATATAATTCTGTACTGTAGGAATAAATACATTATTTGGTCTTGACCTTCTTAGCAGGAGCCTCGGGGATAATATCATCAACATCTTCATAATCACCCTCTGAGCCCTCGTCGTCGGATTGTACTTGATCATACTTTGACTTCAAACCCTTCATCTTTCTAGTTTGAAGCTTATTAAGATCTTGCTTACCAACATGAACACGACCAATCTTGTCACCCATAGCATCGGTTTCAATATTCTTCTTGCTTCTGGCTTCAAGAGCACGAGGAGTCTTGAACGCCTCCTTCTCCATTTCAGCACTGGCTGTCTGCTCTCTTCCAATAACGAAATCAAATCTTGGCCCAATCTCATCAAGCTCAACACGAGGTAACTTTGGAGAATCACCTCTAACAGTCTTCAAAAGATAAACTCTGAAATGAATCTTGGGAAGAGGCTTGTCTTCCTCAACTTCATCGGCAGAGATTGAAATGATATGCTGCAGACCAGCAACATCTAATCCTGAAAGTACTTGCCCTCGGAAAAAGTCCAAGAAAAGTGATTTGATATGAATAAGTGTCGGGTTTGAATCGAATGCAGGTCCGTTGAAAACAAACATAGGTTTCATACCTATACTGAAAGTAGTTTTTCTGAAATCTTTGAGAAATTTATACTGATCAAGCTTGAGCTCGATCATATCGTAAATCTGGTAATTGAAAGTTCTAATGAATGTCAGATTATTAGGTCTCTTTTTGTTGTGTGATCCAAAGACTAAGAGAGAGCTATCGTTTTTCTCAGAAAAGAATTCAAGCGACGAAGTGTCTTCAAAAGGTTTGATATCGTTTTTCTTCTGGAATCTCTTAGCATCAGGCTTCTTCAAGGCATGCAAGTCAACCATAGCATCATGAAGGACTTGGTTACTGTTGGCTCCAGGAACGAACAGTGCTTGTTTGACATTTTCAACAAGCTTGGGCTCTTTATTCTCCAAAGCACGCTTTGAGCGAGCATTCTTAGGTTTACTGATTGCACAAGTTCTTCTATTAGCATATCAAATTCGAAAGTTCAAAGCATCGCTTATACTTACACAGATTGCAACATCGTGATGCTCAAGTCCAAAATATATTAGATGCAAAGGTGAGAAGAGCTTGATCGTTGATTCAAATTTTTTTTTTTTTCTTCCTCTTCTGCTTGACTGAAATTTTCAGCTGGTTGGGAGTTTGGTGGGTTAGGGCAAATGTTCTTATTTCGAATGAATTTTCGAACTCTCCTTCAAATTGTTTTGTTTAGGTAGCTTCACCAACACCAACTCATTAACAATAAATAATGGCACAAGGAGAGCCAAATCTGAGAAATATTAGATTGACAGATGCTCTCTCAAGTGGCGACTCTAGTCGGTTTAGCAGCGCTACTTTAGAGCAATCTTCAGTCACCAGTGGTTCACCAATCTATCAACACCACCATGCTAAACAGCATTCAAAAGATGGAATAATAGAATTGACGAAGAACGATCACTATTGCGTATCCAAGTTACCAGCATTTCCACCTATTTTAAGGAATAGTTCTTCAGTAATAGCTGGTTCTACTGATCAAACCACCAACTATGCCTTGGTCACAACTGCTACAACTGCCCACGTCTGGAACTACACTTCTCCTGACCAAGTCCCCCAGAATCATGTCTTCACATCGTCAGAACCATCTGTAATTACTTTGACAAAGCCTAGTCCTGGAAGCTCGGTTCCAGGAATTCTTCGAGTTGGAAAATCGTCTGGTGAAATCAAATATTGGGAATCCATTGAAGATTATCTTGCAATTGATCTGCTTCCTAAACGAAGAAAAGCAAGTCTCACTCATTCAATCAAGTTATATTCCTACGAGGAAGTTGAGCAGCTTATGCCAATTGATCCCTCAGCTGTCGTTGCCGTTATTTCTTCTCTCAGATACATGATAATCAGCTACAGAGATCGCTCAGGAAAGCCCTGTTTAAGTTCGAGCCCAATGAAAACATTGTTTGATGGGCTCTTTGCTACTATTAGGAGCGCCGTTACTTTGGCGAGCTCCAGGAGGGATCTTGTTTCCATCAAACCAGGTAAATCGATCAGTCGTGATGAAAAACAATCTCTGTTCATAACTGAGCAAGGCAACTTGATGGTCTGGAATTGCTTTAGGAACGGAACTTCAAAACTGGTCCTTGAAGAGAGTCTACGCGATATCATGACCAACAGCATTTCATCTTTGTATCCTCAAGTTGCTGGAACCTTCAAAGTTCATGATCTTGAATTCAACGAAGAGGAAGAACTAATGCACATTTTAACTTCCTTTGTCAACAATCCAGCAACCGACGAATTCTACTACACTATTTTCACGCTTTCAACTAAAAACAAGAGTATGGAAATCGTTGCAACTCATAGAATTCAGACTTTTACCTCTTCATCATCTATTAGACCTCAGCTTCGTCTCCCAGCTCCTTATAAAACTCTGTTTGTGTTGTTTTCTAAAGCAGTTGTTTTAGTTGATGCAGTGCCCAATTCTTCTGGAACTGACCTTCAGCTCATGCGCAGGTGGGAAGATATTATCACATTTCTACCTGAGGTAGAAGCGTTATCTTTTGGTAAAGAAGATGAAATCGAGAGAAACGGCAAAACTTTGAGAAATGCTAGTGTTATTGTCATGGTGAAAAATGCTGGAGTTCTTCGTATTGAAAGATACAAGAGTGAAAAATTATCTGTTCAAGGATTATTGGAATTGGAACCTGAACTGGCAAAAACTAGAATTGAACAAGCTGTTTTCTATAGCCATAGAGATAAAAATGGCAATCCAATCGATTTTGAAGCCAGAAGTGAGTTCAATTTTTCTACTGATGTTGTTGAAAAGTCATTTTTGGAAGTCAGCAAAGAAATCATTAGCAGTACATCGCCCTATCTTCCGCCTATGCTTCCCTCACTTGCTGATCACCTTGAATTACGATGGGCTCATTTACAACATCTCTTGGAGTACTATACATCAAATTTTTCTACAACACTAAGCAAGGACACAAGACTTCGGCTATTATCTGATGTCGAAAAGCTATACGCTGCTAAATTACTTTGGTCTGATTATGATGATTACTTGACAAAAAATCCAGATTCTGTTCCCGTTCTCAGTACTGTTCTTTCCAGTCAGGCACAAAGCTCTTCATTCGAAGGTGATGCAATTAGGGGATTTTTTATTTACAATGTTGATAATTTGGTAGAGTTATTGATTGCAGTTGCAAAATTTGGCGAAGCTGGTAGTGACGTTGAACAGGTAAATCATATTCTTAATGTTGCTCTCTCCGAAGCTGCTTTCAACATTAGAAAATCAGCTGCTGAAAGACTTCTAGATCTGAAAGACGAAGACTTTTGTCTCATCTCTTCTTGGACTGATAACACAAATTTACTTGCAGCATATGAATCGCAATACTCTGTTTCGGTCAAAAAGCTTGAATCACTCTCAGACCAAGATTCAAACTATCAACTACTCTCTGAACAGATTGTACAGTTAGTTACGATTCTTTGTGAGCTATATTCTAATTTGTTCAAAAGGTGCACAGAGCTTGGAACAAACTCTGCTATGCAAGAACGTGAAGATTTGGTCAAATCATTTGAAGAAAAGTGTGATACCTGGATGCGTGTCCTTGTCTCAACTGGCCATAAAATCGAAGCTCGCTATATTTCTGAGACTTATCGAATCTACAAATCTCTGGCTGAAATTTTGGTGAATGATATCAATGCTGAGAAGGAAGCGAACGGTAAATCTACAGTGCTGGCTTTAGGCTTGATTGCGAACCTTAAAGAATATCTCAACTTATTTGGATACGATTTTGCTAAAGTTCTTTATCAGCATTATGTTGAAACAAATCAACTGAAGTGCTTGTTGACAGAGTTCCCTGAATTCAATGAATATTTGGAGACTTTCTTTAGTTCAAGTAAATTCACAAGAATTTCGTGGATACACGATTTGTCGGTTGAAAAGTATGCTGAAGCTTCCAAGACCCTTACAGAGGCTGCTGAAAAAGAAAAGGATTCTTCAAATAAAAATTTGCTACTGAGTATTGCGAAATTGAGTGTTCTAGTCGGAGCGTCAGAATCGTCGGATGGACTCTCTGCAAATTCTATGGAAAAGATACAGTACGAAAGCTGTCTTTCTGAGGTTCAAGAACTTGTGAAGAGTCAGCTTGAGCCATTTATTACAGACAAAAAAATTGATGTCAGTTTGATCACCAAAAATTTGGATGACACTGGCTTCACTTATTTGGTTTTGGTTTTTGAGAGAGCAGTGAATAGATTCATTTCTCATCAGACTCTTTCAGTGGAAGAATTGGTTGATATTCTGACATTGATTGATTCAGAAGTTCCCAATACTAAACTAAACTTTTATTACGCGCTTCAACTTTTGTCATTATCAACAACCAAATTGAATGAAAGACATCTTTATTTGAACCACCAATTGGTTTGGAATAGACTCTTCTTGCGAGATGAGTAAGTATTTTACATGTCAACGATGAAAAAACGGTTTCTAATGAATTTCTTTTAGTTGGGTTAAAATAGTTGGTACAAGCAACAAAGCCGATTCAGTTATTCAACAAGTTACAGAAAACACAATTTATTATCAGACTCTCGTTGCTTTATTTGAAAATAGTAAGTTTAAAGCACTTGGAGCTAGTAGCCTAATTACTAACTATTATCTAGAAACTGGTAAAGAGCTTTCTCAAAAGTTTGCACTGAACCCGGAAAAAGTAATCTATGATCCATCAATATCTCTATCTCTGGCTTCAAGGTATCCTTTCGCAAGCCCTAAAGAAGTCGAAGGCATTCAAAACGAAATACATACACAGGGTGCTGTTGTTCAAAAGCTCATTTCTGATTATGGATTTAGCAAATGGAGCAAAGGGATCTATGGAAAAGTTCAACAACAATATGGCACTGGCTTAGAGCAAATACGATATGCGACTGAAAAAGAAGATGTTGAGATGGAGTAAATAGTCATAAATATAATTGAAATTAGATATTATTCATTATAGTAACAAGAAGGTCATTAAATTAGATTAGAAAGAATATGCTATTGTTCTTCGAGTCGCATTCTGACAAGAGTCTCTGGTAGAGGAGGATTTTCTCTGTCTTCGTAGTCCTCTTCTCGAATCGCAGCTACATTTGCTTTAAGATTTAAATGTTAGCCATGAGATTATAAAAGATGTAGATATAAAAACATACAAGAAGCAAGCGTTAACGCTCGAGTTATGCTCCCCCAATTTTGTAATACTAAAGCTACGGCCTCTGTGCCATCAGCTAACTTACTTAACCGCTCTTCAAGCATTTCGAGTTCTTGAACAAGCGATGAAGACATTTGTTGAAGTTGTATTAAGCTCTGTAGCTCCTTTTGCTTTTCAGCCAACTTTGAAGCCAATTGCTGATTTCGATTCATTTGATTTACTGTGGTAGATGTCGAATATTCAAGTGGGATCAAGTCGCTATATAATGAAGAAACGCGTCGGAATTTTGAAAGCTGAATATTTTTGTCCTTCATTTCTTACGTAATCACATACTAAAATGACAATTATGTATGGGAATTCTTCAGGTAGACCTAAAGATACAGGATTAAATGAGTTCTAAATGAATCTATAGACAAATTATCAATACTCATAACTCATTTACCTCTATTTAGATTCTATGATGGCCTCGAAAAATACTCATTCGTGTTTAGTACGTGCTGTAGTCACGTGAATTTATTTGTTTATTTTTTCAAATATTAATCCATTTTGGGATTCCATATATTTGATCTCATTTTTTCTTCTCGAACAGATACATGAATTGGTATTTCTGATATAAAATTGCAACTTGTAACCTGCTCAAACTTGTACGTTTGGGAAATAACAGTTTTATTATAAAAGTTTCCAGAATGGCAAAGCTTTCAAACGCACCTAGTAATAGCGCTACTCGCGTTTCGGCAATATTTTCTCGACGCTCCACGATTTCTACGCGAAACCCCATTCTTGAAGCTGAAAACAAGAAACTGAGGAATCAAAATCGACAGCTGAAACAAAAAGTAGAAGAGTATGAAAAAGTGATAGAGAAGCTGCAAAGCTCGAGATTCCAGTTTGACAGCTATCTTAAAAAGGCGCTCGAGATTAAAGATGCTGAAACTAGTAATAATGAGAGCGACGAGGAAACGAACAAGATGCTAAATGAAGAGAAAAGTAAGACGAATGAAAATAAAGAATCCAACAATCCAAGAGAAGGAGCAAGATTATCATTTGCATCTCCTACTAAGAGTTCTGCCAGACGTGCAACTATTTTGCAAGAAGTAAAAGTTAAGTCTGAATTTACTACTAGTACCGCGAAATCAAACGGAACCCAAGCAAAGCAAGCAAATACTCCAGGAAAAAAAGATGCCAGTCAAAGGCAGCCTATGACATCTACACCGAGAACTCTTACTACTCCGCGCAAAAGTGATCTCACGGAAACTATTCGTACCTTGACTTCCAGTGTACAATCTAAGAAGACTGGCTCTGCAAATCCAACTGTCGGCGATCGACCAATAAACTTATTTGATGAAGAGGAAGAGGAAGCAGAACAAAAAGATATCAAGTTGGAAAATTCTTTGAGAAAAGAAATACTTAAGGAAGACGAATCTTCTTCCAAGAAATCTAGCTCAAAAGTTTCACGATCAAAGCCAAAGGCTAAGGCAAAATCTCCAGTAACCGAATCAGTACCAGCGTCGGCCGAAGCTTCTACAATTAAAAAAGCAGAGCCTACTGCACAGGAAAAAGATGAATGGGATTTTGAGAGCTCTCCGGAAAAACAGAGCCTTGTAAAACCTATAGCCGAGCCTGAAGTTCCTAAACGTCCACGAGGTAGACCTCGTAAAGCTTCAAAGACACAAAAAACAAATCTACCTTCTAATACCAAAAAAACGTCTACTGAACCATTGGAAAATAAACCTGAAGATAAGACTACTCTGGAAGTTAGATTATCTAGTTCAGCAACTAGCAAACAAGACTCAAATCAAAATTCAGTGCACCAGGAAGCAGATTCTGCAATTTCAACACCACAATTAAAACCAAAGACGGTTGCTGGTAGAACAAGAAAGAGCTCATTATTGTCGAAAAAGTCAGACGTCGTACCTGGTGCAAGTAAAAGATCTACTCTTAGCAGCACCAATCTGAATCCTGTCATTGTAGAAATATCACCTTCTCCTAAAAAGAAGAGAGTTACTGATACTCCAGCTTTTAAGAAAAGAAAAGTCCAGACTGAAACATATTCCAAGTATCCTCGAAAGAGATTTGCACCTAGCTCAAATCTACTTTAAATCGCTTCAATGGGCCTTCTTTAATGAAGAATTCTGCTTACAATATAGAGAAATAATAAAACAATTAAATTTCAAGGCTAGTATATCAACTACACAATATTAATCAGAGCTACATTATTACTCAAAATCCAAAGCTACACTATGACTCAAATTCAAACTACAAAAGATTACTCAAATTCCAGATTTGATACGAACTGACTTAGGTTGAGTGTAAGCATCGATAATTCCGTCCTTGCCTAATTCACGCCCAATACCAGATTGACCGAATCCACCAAACGGAATATTGTGATGCAAATCATTGTAGGTATTAACCCATACAGATCCAGCTCGAACTTTGTTTGCAACATATAAAGCAGTGTCTATGTTGGAGGTGTGAATGCCAGAAGCAAGCCCGTATTGAGTATCGTTAGCTAATGTCACAACTTCTTCAATAGTTTTGAACTTGGAAACAGTAACAACTGGTCCAAAAATTTCTTCTTTAACAATTTTCATGTCTTCTTTGACATTTGCAAAAATAGTGGGATGGATGAAATATCCTTTCCTATCAACACGCTTACCTCCAGTAACAACTGTAGCACCTTCATCAACACCATCTCTAACATATTGAAGAATACGGTCCAATTGAACTTTGCTGGTTTGAGGTCCTTGAAATGTCTTTTTGTCAAACGGATCTCCAATAACATTTTTTTCAGCTCGGGCCTTGAACTTTTCTATAAATTTATCGTAAATGCCTTCTTGAACATAGATACGTGAACCAGCACAACAGGCTTCTCCAGAATTGAAATAGATGCCTAGATTGGCAAACTCCACAGCTTTTTCGAGATTTGCATCGTCAAACACAATATGTGGGGATTTTCCACCCAGTTCCAAGGTGACTTTCTTTAAATTTGAAGACGCTGCTGCTCGCATAACTTGACGACCAGTAGCAGTAGAGCCAGTGAAAGCAATCTTTTTAATTCTCATATGAGAAGTAATATATTCGCCGGTTTTACCAAAACCAGAGACAATGTTGACAACTCCGGGAGGGAAACCAACTTCTTTTACAAGTTGGGCAGCATATAAAGCTGACAATGGAGTTGATTCAGCAGTTTTTAGAACAACAGTGTTTCCAGCAGCAAGAGCTGGACCAATCTTCCAGGCAAACATTAGAATAGGGAAGTTCCAAGGAATGACTTGACCACAGACTCCAATTGGTTCTCTCTTTACGAAATTGAAATGTGTGCTTCCAGTGTCAACAACATCACCATAAAGCTTGTCAGCCCAGCCAGCATAAGTTCTAAGGGTATTGGCAGCAAACTGAACATCTCCTTTAGCAATGGAGAAAGGCTTACCATTGTTAGCTACTTCAATTGCTGCCAATGTGTCTGAGTGTTCTTTGAATTTAGAAGCCAAATCCAACAACAGTCTACCACGGATATTGGGATCGCCAAATCCCCAGGAATCAAAAGAGGCTTCAGCAGCAAGAACAGCATCTTCAACGTCTTCCTCATCAGCTTCATATACTTGAGTAATTTCAGATTCAAGCGAAGGGTTTTCTACAGAAAACTTCTTGCCTTTTTTCGATTTCACAAATTCATTGTTGATGAACAAACCGATTGGTTGTTTGTATGTAATGCCATTGGGCAGAGTAATTGATTCAGTCAAAGACATGGAGGAATTGTTTATAGATTAGCGAATTTGATCTCGAGAGTGGTATATATATGAAAACCATTTGACTTATTAGACATTAATTAGTTAAGTGCAGCCGATTGATCTGCTATCTATTGAAGGATAAACCTTATAAATGCTCAAAACTTGACCTAGTCTCTTGTTGAAAATCTTGTGATTGTAAAACCGCAGAAGATAGTTATACTTGGATATTTTGACGACACAAAATGCTGGAGAAGCTACTGTTCCCAAAAGCAAAAATGAAGTTAATTTTTGCTTTTTGTGATTCTCCACAAAAATTCATCAACATTAAAGAAACTTTTATACTTTTCAATTATGAGACAATTGAATATGGCAAGCTACATTAATGATACTAGATAACCAGATTGTGTTTATTTTTGTAATTTCAATAATACGAATCAATATTTGTTGATATCTGTCACCAAAGATCAATATGGGTTTTCTCTTCAAGTTATCATATTCTTGAATATCAGAAAAAAGCCCAGTTTTTTCTGTCAAAAAAAAAAAAAAAAAAAAAAAAAAAAAAAAAAAAAACTTGTAATATTTGCAGTCATAGGAGAATCAATTGAAAAAGTTCGTTTTCTATTGTTTAATCTTTTCAAACCTTTTTCAACAATTTTCAGTTTAGTCCATTGCAAATACAGACCAGCTCCAATTATAATAACTTCTTCTTCTTGCTCTCCAGGCTTTTGTTTTTAATGTTTTGCTACAAAACAAAAGAATCATCAGAATTGGCAAAAGAATTCAAAATCTAGACGACGCCTCGTCTACCATTTGTAACTATAATTTGCCTTTCGCCTTATATCTTCCAGTACTCTCCAAGATGTAGAATATGGTTCATATATCAACTTGCCGCCCAAAATCACGTGACACTATTAATTTGAAAGTTTAAGGAGAATGTTTTGACTTGAACGTTTCTTCATTTCACGAGCACCGACCTGCCTTCTCAAGTCTCTGTATCCCGATCGCGAGCCAGCTAATTGACAGAACCTACTTTGCATTCAACCGTCTAAGAATGAGCAACCAGAAGCCAATAGAGCATGTTGACAAGTCCAAAAACAACCTTCTTTACGCTTCTTTCAACCAAGATCTGGGTTGCTTCGCAGTAGCCTACGAAACCGGATTCAGAGTGTACAATACTGACCCCATGGAATTGAATGTCAAACGAGAGTTTGACGGGAGCTCTTCAAACGCTTCTACTCCTTCTCATCCATCTAATGGAGGCATAGGAATAGCCCAAATGCTGCATAGAACGAACTATCTGGCTTTGGTAGGAGGTGGTAGGAACCCCAAATTCCCCCAGAATAAAGTTATCATCTGGGATGACTTGAAGAGAAAGCCAGCGCTGTCGCTGGAGTTCCTATCGCCAGTCCTGAACGTGCTGCTCTCGCGGACTCATATCGTCGTGATTCTGTTAACTAACGTTCATGTGTACGCATTCTCATCTCCTCCAACTAAGATTGCATCGTACGAAACGGCAGAAAATCCCAACGGCTTGGGCGTCCTGGTAGGCAATATTCTGGCATTTCCATCTAGAACCGAAGGTCAGATCCAAATCATAACGCTGGAGGGTGTCGGCGACAGCTTGCCAAAATCTGGTGGCAATCCTGCTACTTCTGCTACCTCTGCTACTTTCAACAACAATAGTAGTAAAGCACTGGTCACAATCATTCGCGCGCACAAAGGGCCCATAAGATGTCTGGCGTTGAATGCCAATGGCGGAGTGATAGCAAGTGCCAGTGATATGGGGACTATCATTAGACTGCATTCTACTCATAGCACAGCACTACTTCATGAGTTTCGAAGAGGCCTTGACCGGGCAATCATCTACTCAATGGCCTTCTCTCCCTCGTCAACCCGTTTAGCTGTGTTGTCAGATAAAAATACACTACATGTCTTTGATACTCAAACACTATCGTCAACAAATCGTCGTCATTTACTAGGTAAAGTGCCGTTTATGCCCAGATACTTCTCTTCTGAATGGAGTTTTGCGTCCTGTCGGGTTGATAATACAAAGGGAATACTGGGATGGTCGTCGGACGATGCTGTTATCGTTGTTTGGATTACGAACTGTAAATGGGAAAAGTATGTGATAGTTGAAAAGGAAGAGACTCCAAACTCTGCAAAGAGCCCTCTTAATAACAATGAAAAGTGGGAGTTGATTCGTGAAGCTTGGAGAGGGTTCGAAGGACTTTCGTATGATTAAATTCTCTTGTCAAATGCACTTATATAGTAGTTTTATCGTATACAACCATCTATTCAATATTCCTCGCATTATTCAGGTGCCTTCAAACTGCCATTAACACTGTTCCACATGTGTAGTTTGGTTCCATCAATCTGACATTTCCATTTGGGACCCGTCGTCACTACCTTCGTCATAATAGTGTATCACTGCTGTTCCTCCACTAGCTGTTTGAGCCTGCTGGTCGGGAATTTCCAAAATATCAAAGACTCCGTTATTATGTGCCATGTTTTGTAGCTCTCGTTCAAACAAACTGTTATTTTCCAGAATGTCGTCAAAGTCTCTATCAACAGTCTCTTCTAGAGCACGCTTCAGTAAATCAGCAGCTACAGGATCATTGGGGGTGATTCCCAGCGCTTCATGGAAATTTTGTACAGCAGGAATGATATTTCCTGCTTGTAGCTGGACCAGTCCCATGGCTGAATAAATATTGGCATCTTGAGGAGTGATTCGAAGAACTTCTTCAAAGTATTTCAGAGATTCGTCGAAATTTGAGAGTCGTCTATAAACATGGCCAAGATTAGCCTTGATTGAAAGCCAACCTCTAGGATCACTATCGAGTTTTTCAGCAGCTTTTTGAGCTTGAACAAAATAGTCTTCAGCGATTTTTAGTTGATCTTTGTGATAAAAGACAACTCCAAGCTCATTTAACAACAACGGATCAGCGTTGCAAACAGTAAAAGCAGTTTGCAGATACTCTTCTGCCAATGTTAAACTGTTTAGTTGCAAGTGCTGCATTCCTAAAAACAAAGAAGGAAGATGTGTACCTTGGAATAATCTGGCAGCAGTTGAGTAAGCTGAAATAGCTTGTTCATGCTCTCCTTCAACTGCAAAAGTATGAGCAAATCCTATCCAAGCATGCCCAAAGTATGGGTTCATCATTGAGGACTTGCTGAAAAACCGTCGAGCTTCAGGTATTTTGCCAATTGTAAGATAATATATTCCCACCGCTAACCACGACACAGGCTCTTCAGGATGATTGTCTGCAAGCTCATGAGCTACTAAAAAGAGCTTGTTTCTTCGACCCAGCTCGTGCAAACAAGATAAATAATTTGGCATTACTGAAAACTTGAATTGATCCTGCTTCAGGATCTTTTCACATAGTTCTAAGCACTTTTTGAATTTACACTGAACGAACAGTAGATCGGCCTGACTTAGCAGAATGTCTCCGTTTTCATCCAAATCATAAGTATCTCGTAGCAGAGCATCTGCTTCCTTGTATGCGACCAAGTTCTCAAACTTCCCCAGACGAATGGTATATAGAGCTTTAACTAGTTCTGCATTATCATCAGCACTTTCGACAAAGTCTAGAGACTGGACAAAATCCCACTCTTCTTTTGGCGTCAATAGATTGCTTCGAATCAATTGATCAAAAGCTTCAAAGCACTTTGCGTCGACTTGAACAGCTTCCTTATAGCACTCTTTGGCGCGGTCAAAGTTGTTTTGGTATGTGTATATCTGGCCTCGTAAATAGCACATGGACGCTTCCAGCTTAATTCCTCCATCTTGATTCTTGACTTTAGAAGTGATTGTACTCTGGAATGGATTTTTGTCTCCCAGAATTGCCAAAGCTTCATCCCATTTGCCCATCTTGGTCAAACAGAGAGCTGCCAGATAGCGACAGGACACGCTTCGGTCCAGTTCTTGTCTCAGAAGAATCTGTCTAGCCCTTGTGTACTGCTGGCTCAGGTAGTAGACTTGTGCCAGCCAAAAGGCATCATTAGGATCGTTTGTTATGGCCAAAATTTTATCTCCGATATACTCAGCGCTATGATAGTGATGCTGCATGATTGCATCGTGCCTCCAGAGTCTCAATCGGTCTACCTGAGAGAGCGGTTGGGCAGAGGATTTGCCGACTCTGGGGGTATCCAGATGGGCGCTTTCGTTGCCCAGATTGTGGTCGATATATCCTCCGCTGGAGTTGATTGTGTGGGTCATTGGGCTGATGGCGAGAGTTGAAGAGCTTGGGCTCTGGGTAGTCAAGTGCGATCCAATGGGCTTGACGTCGCCGGGTGTGAATGGCACATCTTTGTTGCTTCGCCATGAGGAAACACGTCTGGTAGTCATTGATGCGGTTGGACGGGGTGTTGGATGGAGTAGAATATGGAAAAACAAAACAGAGCGTATATAAACGGGACTATATTGAGTTCTCTCACCTTACCCAGTGTCTGTATGTAAAAATTTCAAGGTGGTATTTTTGTACCATCTCTAATAACAACATGAACAGATACAGAGGCCTGAACAACATCGTCAATAGGCTATCGAAACGACACATCAGCGGTAGCAGACGGTTGTTCCAGCTGTATGACAGTACGCCTCGGGCGGCCAGGACAGGATACACGAACCGCGAGCTATGGGAGCTATTCAACAGCTTGGATCCGAGGAAGAGCCATGAAGGGCCCAAGTATTTCCAACCCGCCGATGATTTAGCGGTAAAGGACTCAAAGACGACGTTATTTGGCGTGCCATCAGAGCAGCCTAAGCAGCCAAACGAACAAGACATACTTCTGAAGCTCACAGGATTTGTAGATGGTAAGTCGTCGCCTCCGGTTGAAGCTGGTGATGAGACAGCCCAGCGAGTTTCACGGCAGATGGAGCTGTTTTCATTGATTGACGATCCGCTCAAGTCTTCTCGGACACTGTACTGGAACTGCGGTTCACTGAGCGTCACAAAATCTGACTTTACATCGGTCCTTTCAAAGAAGCAGCCGTCAGAGGAGGAGATGATACTTGGGTCAGAGATTTCGGGCAATGATTCGAATGAAGAGATGTATCAGTTTAAGCTGTTCAAGAACAGGAACCCAGCGAGTTTGGTGCGATGGTTTGGATGCTATTTAGAATTTCCGACTCGTCAGGCAGCACTGAAGTTTATGGATGAGAGTGCTGGATATGAGCTTGGGGGTTTCCCGTTGGCATTTTCATTTGTGAGAGAAGACAATAGGCAGATCCATCCACCTATCTTGTACGAGATACCGAGTGTGAGCAGGAAGATGTGTGTACTGGTAACAGGGCTGCCGCCCAAGATGTCGGCAGTGAGTTTAGAGAGAGCGTTGTCAGATTATGATTTAATCGATTTGAAAGGGCAGTCGGTGATTAAGCTTACGGGCGATGGGTATGCCAATGAATCTTCCTGGTTAGTGAGATTAAAAAGTGAGAAGGAAGCTCGTCGACTTCGACGGACCTATCATAGAAAGCTGTGGCCTCGAACTGATATTTATCCATTAGTGGAGATTCTAGATTGAGAGGTGTTTGGGGTGTTTGGGGTGTCTGGGGATTCTGGGGATTTGATGAATCTGAATCTGAATCTGATCTGGAGAATCTGAGAATCTAAGGTATATAATGTATCTAAGGTATCTGAGGTATTCAAGGACAGTTAACAAGCAAGTTTGTTCTCTTGTTAAAGAACATTAACTGCTAATTGTTAATTGTTAACTGTCAACTGCTAGCTATTAATTGCTAGCTACTAAATGCTAATTACCAACTACCAACACCAACTGCCAACTGCTAATTGCTAACTACCAACACCAACTGCTAACTACCAACTGCTAACACCAACTACCAACTGCTAATGCCAACTACCAAAACCAACTACCAAAACCAACACCAAAACCAACACCAAAACCAACACCAACACCAACACCAACCAACTATTAAAAGACTCCTCAGAAATAAACTCACCGCTAAGAAACGTCCCCAATCTTTAACACTGAGGCTTAGACGATATAGTTCAAGACAACTCTATTGCCACTCACCATGTCATCTATCGTAAGGAATCTACAATTATTGGTATACGTAAAGCTACGCAAAGAATTGGACGGTTGGACTTTGTTTGGGCATGAAAATTGTAGTTTGTTCAACCAACCACCCCAAGGCTGGAGAGAACTAAATAGAACAAATAAAATCAGCCTTTTTTAATTTCAATTTTCATTTTATTTTTCCAACCTCTCTTCTTCCCTAACCAAGAGAAAATGGAAGCTATTAAACTACAAGTACGTGTAGCAATCTCAAAATCTGGCTTGTATACTAACTCAGCATAGAGAAAATTTCCTGCCATCTCGCAGGAGGACATGTTTGGGCTCATTGAGAAGTTCCGCCAAACTGACATTGACGAAAAGGGCTACTTGGAGAAACAAGCAGTCGTGACCGCTCTCTCAGAGTCCGGCGAAGGCTCCTACGATGAAATCCGAAACACACTCAAGTCGGTCAACGTCGACGCCAGTGGCCGTGTCGAACTGGAAGACTACGTCGAGCTCATTGCAAAGCTTAGAGAAAACAAACAAGCTCCAGCAAAACCTCTGCTCAACATCCCCAAGAGAGGCGAAGACTCCGGCAGTGGCAACAACTTCAAGCCAGGCCACCGCCAAACCTCCTCCAACATCGTCGTCTCCGGCTCAACCTCTGGCGTCACCCATACCATCAACGAAGAAGAACGAAAAGAATTCACCAGACACATCAACGGCGTACTCGCTGGAGATCCAGACATTGGCAACAGACTGCCTTTTCCCACTGACACGTTCCAAGTCTTTGACGAATGCAGAGACGGTCTTGTCTTGTCCAAGCTCATCAATGACTCTGTCCCCGACACTATCGATACGCGTGTTCTGAACAAGCCCAAGAACGGCAAGTCTCTCAACAACTTCACCATGTCTGAGAACGCCAACATTGTAATCAACTCTGCTAAGGGTATTGGTTGTGTTGTCGTCAATGTCCACGCCGAAGACATTATTGACGGAAAGGAGCATTTGATTCTCGGGCTCATTTGGCAAATCATTCGAAGAGGTTTGCTTAGCAAAATTGACATTAAGCTTCACCCTGAACTGTACAGACTTTTGGAAGAAGACGAGACTCTTGAACAGTTCTTGCGTTTACCACCAGAGCAAATTCTGCTGCGTTGGTTCAACTACCACCTGAAGCAAGCCAAATGGCCCCGAACCGTCAAGAACTTTTCCAAGGACGTTGCCGATGGTGAGAACTATACTGTTCTTCTTAACCAGCTTGTTCCTGAAAAGTGTTCGCTTGATCCTCTCAACACCAAGGACTTATTGCAGAGGGCTGAACAAGTGCTGAGCAACGCTGAGCGAATCGAAGCTCGCAAGTACTTGACACCTACTGCGCTGGTTGCTGGAAATCCCAAGCTGAATCTGGCTTTTGTTGCCCATTTGTTCAACACCCATCCGGGTCTCGATCCCATTACCGAGGAGGACAAGATTGAGATTGAGGACTTTGACGCTGAAGGCGAGAAGGAGGCCAGAGTTTTTACCTTGTGGCTGAACTCTTTGGACGTTGACCCTGCGATCAACAACTTGTTTGAGGATTTGAAGGACGGAACAATTCTACTTCAAGCCTACGAGAAGGTTATTCCAGGCTCAGTCAATTCTCGCCATGTCAACCAGCGACCTGGAGGTGAGGCCGAGCTGTCGAGATTCAAGGCTGTTGAGAACACAAACTATGCAGTTGAGCTTGGTAAATCCAACAATTTCTCACTTGTTGGAATCGAAGGAGCAGATATTACGGACGGACAGAAGACACTTACGCTTGGATTAGTATGGCAGCTTATGCGCCGTAACATTGTGCTTACATTGAAGTCACTTTCGTCCAACGGTCGCGAGTTGAGCGATACTGACATTTTGCGATGGGCACAGGAGACGGTTCGCAAGGGCGGAAAGGCATCTAGCGTGCGGTCGTTTAAGGATCCTGCGCTTGGAACCGGGTTGTTTTTGCTGGATGTTCTTAATGGTATGAAGCCTGGATATGTTGATTACGATTTAGTAACTGCTGGACGAACAGAGGATGAGCGCTATGCCAATGCCAAGTTGGCGATTTCTATTGCTAGAAAGATGGGAGCGTTGATTTTCTTGGTTCCTGAGGATATCAATGAGGTTCGTGCTCGACTTATTTTAACGTTTGTTGGAAGTTTGATGGCATTGAGATCATGAGTGGGATATAGGATATATTAATTGTATGGAGGTATTGAATGGAGGTATTGAATGGAGGTATTGAATGGAGGTATTCAATGGAGGTATTCAATGGAGGTATTTAATGGAGGTATTCAATGGAGGTATTCAATGGAGGTATTCAATGGAGGTATTCAATGGAAGTATAGTATGGTATGAATTGTATGGAGGTATTGTATGAATGAAAGTATTGTATTTTATGAATTGGATATATGGTATGGTATTATGGTATTATGGTATTGTAGAATTGAATATATGGTATTTTAGTATTGTAGTATCGCCTGGTTCTAGTTTATAGTTCAAAGCACGGCTTATGGTCATGTGGACTTGACCCACATTGGTCACAAAAGCGATTATGTAAAGATTACTAACAACTTACTAAGCAAGCAACATTATCAGATCCGAGACTCGGAAACAATGCGGATCGGCCGAAAAGGGAAATAAAAGGTAAAAAATAATCAAAACCTGAATAATCAAGTCAAATGGACCATCTAGAACAAAGCTAAAACAAGCAATGAAAATATATCTTGAATATAAAGGCAAAGAAATAGATATAAACAATGAAGAGAAAAGCAAATTTTATAATGATGATGATGCGCTTAGGAGCTTCCACAGAGGTGTTTTATCCATTTTTTTCAGTTTTAGGGCGGGTGAAAATTTGAGAGAAGAAGATGGGTCTAAAACAGTCGCGGGTAGGTCTAAGCAGAAGTGGCAGCAGCATTGGCAGAGGCAGAGTCAGGACCGAGCGTAGGGCTGGCGATCTTTCTCTTTGATCGGTAGTCTTTGATGGCACTTTTGATGGCGTCTTCAGCCAACATGGAGCAATGCAACTTGACGGGAGGCAAGGACAGTTCTTTGGCGATTGTAGTGTTTTTGATCTTTCCAGCGTCGTCTAGAGACATTCCTCTGACCAGTTCGGTGACGTAGGAGCTGGAGGCAATAGCGGAGCCACAGCCAAAGGTTTTGAATTTGACGTCGTTAATGATTCCGTTCTCGTCGACTCTGATTTGCAGTTTCATGACGTCTCCGCAGGCGGGCGCGCCGACGAGGCCGGTGCCGACGTCTTCGTCGTTCTTGTTCATTGATCCCACGTTACGGGGATTGTTGTAGTGGTCCAGGACCTTGGGATGGTACTGGCGGGTTTGCAGACGGGTCGGGGCAGCTACGACGGGCAAGGCACGGGCGGTTCTGGCGGTTCTGGCGGCGCAGAGGGCAGAGGCGCGGACGCTGGATCTTAGTAGAGTTCTTGATATCATTGTTGTGCTGAGAGAGATGACACCAGGGTATGAGAAAATGTGGAGGGGAGAAGGAAAGAAAGAAAGAAAGGAAAAAAAAAAAGAAGCAAATTAAAGCCCGAATAAGGCCAAAATGTCTCGAAGTACATTTTCACTCTATCACCGCTCAAGGTAAGGGTTACACTCAATGAAACGCACTAGCCAATCAAGTTCATGCCATTAATTTGTGTTCGGGTCCTGGTAGAGAGACGAGGGCAGTTGTGATTGAGGGAGGAGGTTGGGGGATTGGGAGAGGATGGTTGTTTGAGTGGCATGGGAGAGGCCGGCTGGGTTTGGAGGTTGGGGATGGGGGATGGAGATGGGGGATGGGGGATAGGGGAGATGGGAAGGAAGGTGATATAAGGAATAAAGAAGTTAATGATGAATATGAGTGGTAATGATGGTAATGATGGTAATGATGGTATGAATGATATCGATGATATAATGGATATTATCAATGATATTCTTTAATATCAATAATATCAATAATATACTGAATATCAATAATATACTGAATATCAATAATATACTGAATATCAATAATAAATAATATCAACAATATCATTACTATCAATAATAAATAATATCAACAATATCATTACGATCAATAATAAATATTATCAACAATATCATTACTATCAATAATAAATATTATCAATATCAATCGATATCTATTAAGATTCATCTCTTCTATTAAGATTGTGAGTTAAACCTTTACAACACAAAATAACTTTGAATACAATAACTTTGAAGATTTCTAAATTTTCAATTTTTAGTGTATTCAAAGTTAACTATTTTCACTATATTCAAACTTGTGATTTCAAGTTCGATTGGCTCAGTCTATGCCAACACCATAAACATCTTCTCTGACACGACTTTTCTTTTAAAATTTCGGTTATTTTCAGTATTTCAATATTTTGATTCATTTCAATTCAGTTATTCCAGTTTAATTCAGTTATTCCAGTTTAATTCAGTTATTCAATCAGTTATTCATTCAATTATTCATTCAGCTATTCACTTCAATTATTCAATCAGCTATTCAGCTATTCCACTCCACTCCAATCCAATTCAGCTCATCATCTTCCCACTCAAACTTGTTGACTCCCATCTGACACAACTTGGATTCTAAACTTTGACACTGTTCTCATTCTAGACTCCCAGTCTAGACTGCCAATCCCTTCAATGTTATTTTCTTTTCTTCAGTTTCATTTATTTTCATTTAGTTTCATATATTTTCATATTTTCCATCTTCTACCCTCTTTCTACATGCACGGTTTCTAATTACAAGCTCATTTAATATCCAGCATAGTTATTCATTTCCTGTGCATCCGGTATTATTCTTTAATATAATGCACTAGATGAAAACCTAAATCTACTAATGTGGATGTTTGTGTTCATGCCCATATTGTTAGATATAGATTAATTCTCACCCACCCATTAGTTATCAAGATTCGTTAATTTTAATAGATCTGCTTAAATGATTCTGCTAATTAATTCATTTAAATATCCCCTGATTTTTCCCAGATCTTCTCCCGTCCCTGCATTCTCAAACGTATTCCAAAATGGTCCAAGTTCAGTCCGTTTTACTGGCTTTTGCCTCCATCTCTTCTGTGCTAGCTATCGACAACACCCGATACTATGGCCCTGTTCAAGTAGAATGCCCCAAGGGCTTTGTCAGACCCGCTGACGGTATCGCCAAATCCGAACAGCAATTCATTGAAAACCGACAAAAAGTTACAAACCGTGCTCTGCGAGAGTTCCTGCTCAAGGCCAATCTCCCAGGTATCAATGTAGATGAAGTTGTCGGCAAAGATGGAAGATACAAAAATATAAACATCGCTATTGCTGCTCCCGCCGGTGGCCTCAAGGCCTTCATCACCACCGCTGGTGCCCTGCAAGCCATGGACAGTCGTGAAGGCGGAGACAGCAGCCTCAAGGGTCTCCTCCAAGCATCCTCTCACTTTTCTGGTGTCTCTGGTACCTCATGGCTTGTAGGCTCCATGTATCTTAACAATTTCCCTACTGTCAGCTCAATGAAAAAACACAAAGATCTATGGCACTTCAATGACAACTTGGCCATCCCTGGTACCAATCCTGTCAACTCTTTTGCCTATCTATCCACCACTGCCCTGGAAATGACCCAAAAGGCTGGCAATGGCTTCCCTGTTTCAATCACTGACTTGTACGGGCGTGTCATTTCTTACAAATTTTTCCCCGACAATAACGACAATCGTGGAAGCACTCTGCGTTGGAGCGATATTGCCGACACTGAGCAATTCCACAACTATCAAGTCCCATTCCCCATCATTTCAATTAAAGGAAGAGACACCTTGTCTAAAGATATCAAGGTCAACTCTACTTTGTACGAAGTCACTCCTTATGAAATTGGCTCCTATGACCACTCTCTTCATGCATTTGCAAGATTGAAATACGTCGGTACAAAGATTGATAATAATAAAGTTGTCGAAGGTAAATGCTTCACTGGTTATGATAACGCAGGCTATATTGTTGGAGCTTCTTCCAACTTGTTCAACAGCATCATTAGAAAGGCTGCTGCCAGTAACAATATCTTTAAGGCCAGTCTGGGTGCTATGGCCTCTTTTGTGTTTGACTCCATTGATTTCGATGTTGCCACTGTATACCCCAATCCTTTCAAAAACTTCCAAAGCCCAACTGTTCGTCCAATCACTACAGATATCATCAATGCTGACTATCTTGGTCTCTCTGATGGTGCTGGTGATGGTGAGCGTGTTGCTTACTGGCCACTCTTGAGAAAAGATAGAAATGTCGATTTCATCATTTCTATCGACACTTCAGACGATACTGAGTACAACTGGCCCAATGGAAATTCCATGGTGTTAACCTCCAAGCGTGCTCATGATCTCTCTTTTGGCAGCTCAGTTCCTTTTCCCAAGGTCCCTGATACCAATTCTTTTGTTAACCTGGGTCTCACCACTATGCCAACCTTTTTTGGATGCTATGCAACAGACTATGCTTCCAAAGATGCTCTTTCTAGAGGTGATTTTAGTCAAGTTCCTCCTCTTGTTTTGTATCTCGCAAACCAACCGGTTTCTTATTATGCCAATACCAGTATGTACAATACTCAAATTCCTCCTGAAATGGCCCAAGGCATGTATCAAAACGGTTATGATTTGGTTAATCAAAAAGTTGATTCTCAATGGAATCAATGTGTTGCATGTGCTGCTATTCAAAGAGAAAGAGAACGTCAAGGAAAATTCAAACCCACTGACTTCTGCAAACAATGCTTTGACGATTATTGCTGGAATGGAAAGGTAGATACCAGAGATATCAAAAAGGCTGCTCTTCACAATAATCCAAAGAAACAGATCTGATCTTGAAATTGCAGTTTTCAAATCTTTTTGTTTTTTTTTTAGTGAAATTGATATCTTTTTGTTTTTTTTTTCAGTGAA
>JAJMHM010000076.1:0-52937 GCA_030566045.1 Geotrichum geniculatum | reverse complement strand
ATAAAATAATATAAAATAATATAAAATAATATAAAATAATATAAAATAATATAAAATAATATAAAATAATATAAAATAATATAAAATAATATAAAATAATATAAAATAATATAAAATAATATAAAATAATATAAAATAATATAAAATAATATAAAATAATATAAAATAATATAAAATAATATAAAATAATATAAAATAAGATAAAATCATATTTGTTATAATATAAATATAAAATAAAAAAAATATTTTATAAAACATTTAAAAATTAAAATAAAAAAAGTTTATAAAAAATTAAAAAATATATATTTAAAACTTGTTTATTTTATAAATAACTTGATAATTTATAACTTTCAAGTATTTCTAGTATTATATATATATTATATTATTTTATGATATTTTATGATATTTTATATAATTTTATATAATTTTATATGATTTTATATGATTATATTTTATCTTAAATTATATTATATTATTTTATATTATTATATTATTATCTTATTTTATCTTAATTTATTTTATCTTACATTATATTATCTTATTTTATCTTAATTTATTTTTCATCATTTTCTATTTCCACTTCCACTTCTATTCTACTTCATTTCTCAATTCAATTTAATCCAGCGTTTATAACGCCCAAATGAACTTTTGTAAAGCCGACACGCGCAGAATTTACGCTTATCTCTTTGAAAAGATCTGCCAAATGTTTCACCCCTGCACCAGCTGGTGATTGACAGAAGAGACATCGTGAGTCATCTGAATCTCCAGTAATCGCCCACCCACCACGACTCCAGTGAATTGGTGATACTGGACAAAAATTGATCCATGTACATGCACGCCTTCGAAAGATACCAACGAAAACCCGAGACATTGTTCGGTATGACTGTGCATTGGCGTAAAGAAATCAGGCAATATTTAGGTGCCTTTCTTTTTCGCCATTCCTTTTGCAGTTAGTCTTGCGGGCAATTGGCACAACATTTCTTTTTTGTCGTAGAGATGTTGGTGGTTAGTCTGCTTTGGTGACGAGATGCCAATTTACAACGGTTCTAGACTATATCTTTATCCAGGATTTGATCGGGTTGTTTAAAGTTGTTTAAAGTTCTGGGTTATTAATTGGGGTGGGAGTGGGAGTGTGGTTTGGGATGGGAGTGTGGTTGTGTGGGAGTGTGGTTGTATGGGTGTATGGGTGTATGGGTGTATGGTTATTATTATGATTATATGATCATATGGGTGTATGGTTATGATTATGATTATATGATTATATGATTATGGTTATATGGTTATGGTTATATAATTTTGGTCAAGTCACGTTTCTGGTTAATTACATTGTGGTTATAATTGCATCGTGGTTATGGGTATGGGCATACTTTTGTGGTTACAATCTACAGGAAGCAAAAGCCAAGGCAGTGGCACAATAACGGCACAAGAACGGCACAATGGCACAAGAACTGAATGAGCTGATGTTGGACTTTAGTGAGGGGCTGTTCTAGATTCCGGGTAACGGTACAGGAGTGACCTTTTGAGACACGTACAGATACTGATCGTCGCGAAGGCCTTTGGTACCTGTAGTACACCGCAGATCTGAGATCAAGGCGTGGGAAAAAGTCTAGTTCAGAGGTCTAGTACGGTCTGGAACAACTCTGGCACAGGGTCCAACACTGAAAAAAGCGAACGGTGGAACAATACATTTCTAGGTTGGCCTGTATCAAGATGCAGCACACAATTTAGATCGGGCTCAACTAGAATCTGACCCAAACCCAAAGCTTAGCACGAAAACAAAGAGAACGATTTACATGAAATGCCTGTAAAACAAGTTTTACTTGTAGCCGCTTTTTTACTAAACTGCCATCACCACCACCACTTCCTTTATTCCTTTCACACACCTTTTTAATTTATCTTTACACCAACTTTAAGGGCTTACGGTAGGGGTTTTTTTCTTTTCTCTTTCTTCTTTTCTTTCTTCCTCCTACATTGCACTTTTGTCTCAAGACCTTTCTGCTCCAAAACCTTCTCCAGCGTTCAGCGTTCAGCGTACAGCGTCTTTAACGTCTACGTCTTCGTCTCCAGCGTTCAGCGTCTCCAACATCTCCAACTTGAGCATCTCCAGCGTCTTCAGCGCCCTCCAATTGGTGTAACTGGCCAGCCATTCTACCTGCATTCTCCTCCGCCAGAACCCTCCATCTCCCTACTTCACGCCGTCATCGTCTCTAGCCAATTACCAGCCTATTTTTTTCTTGTCTGATTTTTCATTTCCACCTGCTATCTGCCCGCCCGCTCCTGCCTCCCTCCAATTAACACTCTCGACCGTTATCTCACCTCCGAAACAAGCAAAAACAAAACAAAACACTCCTACAAATCTCGTTCACCATGTCATCAGCATCAGCATCTTCCAACAGTAAAAAAAAGGAAATCATCATTGTCGGTATGTTTTCTCCCTTTGTCCCCTTTGTCCCCCTTCTCTAACCTCTTTTTTCTCGCGCTCCTCGCGCTTTTTGCTCCCTTTGTTGTTCCTCTACAGGTGCCGGAATCATTGGAGTATGCACTGCTTACTACATCACCAGGCACCCTGACTTCTCCCCAGATACTCATCACATCACCATTCTCGAAGCCAAAAGACCGGCCGGCAGCGCCTCTGGCAAAGCTGGCGGTCTGCTCGCCATGTGGGCTTTTCCCCAGCAAATCGTCCCCCTATCCTTCCAACTACATAAAGAACTCGCCGAAGAATACAACGGTGCTGCCGAATGGGGCTATCGTGGTCTCAAAACTCTCTGCATTGAAGGCGATGTCTCTCCTGCAAACCTTAGAAACATTGCAAACCAGAAAAAAAACAACCTCCCTCCAAAAAAACCCGCCGTAGACCTCCCAGAAGACTTGAACTGGATTGACACCGCTATAATCGACGATTGGGCCCATCTCGGCGGCGCCGACTCCACCGCCCAGGTCCATCCCTACAAGTTTACCCTATTTATTCTAAAAAAAGTCCTCGAAACTGGCGCCGTTGATCTCGTCTCTGGAAAAGCAACTGAAATCATCTTCAACGAAGTCTCCGGTGCTGCCGTCGGTATCAAATACACTACCGCCGTCGAAAAACACCAGAACCTGTCCCGTACCAAGCCTTCTCCTGAACCTGCTCCAAGGCGCAGGTCCACTACGCAAGCTGACCCAGGATCACCGACTGTCAACAGAAGCTCCCTACATCACCCTGACAACCCGACCTTTAACAACAAGCCTGTTTCCACCGTCCAGCAGCAACAACAGCACCCCATCACCGATTCCGTCAACAGCGCTTCTTCCGACTCGTTGAGAAATATTCATAACAGCGGCTTTTCCGCTCCTCTCTCCGTCAACTCCTCCTCCAGCATATCCAGCGACAATACCTCCAACATTTTTACCGACGATGAGGACAGCGTAGAAGATAGCAACTTGACTTCAGACGATTCCAGTTCTGTGAGCGATGGACTTTCAAATGATACAATTACCGCCGCAGACTACTCTTCTGCAGTTGAGTCTGATCCAGATGCATCGAGCGATCCAGATGAAAGGTCTATTCAAGATGACGATGTTGACAGCGCGAAAAACGAAGCCAACGACTACAATGCACAACAAGATTGCTCTTCCGAACGTGATAACAGCCATGATGACCACCGTGACAGCCATGAAGACCGCCCTGACAGCCATACTGACCATGGAGACTCTGATGCCAGCATTAAGCATCTTATCGGAGACCAGATAGTTCTTACTTTAGGTCCATGGACCTCCAAAGTTTTACCGTCTTGTCCCATTTCCGGTCTGCGGGCCCACTCCATTACGATCCAGCCCTCCAAGACGGTGTCTCCTTTTGCGCTGTTTACTGAGATGCGCACCAGTCGCACTTCGTATGTTTCGCCCGAGATTTATCCTCGTAAAGATGAGGTTTATGTTTGTGGAGAAGGTGATTCTGCTGCGGGTGTTCCTGAGACGACTGATGATGTCGAAGTTTTGCGAAACAAGTGCGACGAGTTGTTCAAGCACGTAGGATGTATTTCGCCCCAGCTTAAGAATGGCAGGATTTTGAAGCGTCAAGCGTGCTATCTGCCAGTGGTCGATGTGCCATCTCACTCTGGTCCATTTATTGGCAATACAAATGTGGAAAATCTGTACTTGGCGAGTGGACATTCGTGTTGGGGGATTAGCAATGCTCCTGGTACGGGATTACTTATGGCCGAGCTTCTTATGGATGGTGAAGCTACGAGTGCGTCTTTGGATGGGCTTGAGCCTGAATTTTACTTTGATGCTTCTAGTAATGAATGTCCTGAGAGTTTTTAGTGAATCTCTGCTTTAGAATGTTGTGTATGTAGTAAAATATGGTTGAATGGTACGTATTATTCTATATTGAGGTATTAGAAACAAGAATAAGTTTTCGAGATAGTTTTTGACGGATGCAAGTTAAGCAGCAGAGTGGGTTGTCATGTAATTCAGCACATGAATACAATGGATTTATTTTTATTCACTTATGTTAATATTTAATTTTTGACTTTTTTTTTAATTTTTCATTGATTTTTTTTATTAATTTTCATTAATTGTTCATTAATTTGCATTAATTTTTGTTAATTTTCATTAATTTTCATTAATTTTTGTTAATTTTCATTAATTTTCATTAATTTTCATTAATTTTTTATTTTCAATTTTCAATTGTCAATTGTCAATTTTCATTCATTCTACTCTTCCATCACCTTAAATACCAAATTCATTCATTCAAAATTATAAATAAATTCTACAGTAATAAATATCAATAGTTGTTATAACTAATTCCTCTCCTCATCAACTTTCTTTCTTCATTTCTCTGAAGCATCGATGATCCAGCTAATGATACCAATTGCTCATTAGACCCCAATAAATTCGTCTGTGATCCTGCTCCTGACGAATAGTTCATCATATTCAAATCACCTCCATTATACTTTCGTACAAACGATGATGTCCCTTTGCCAACAAGCCCGGGACTAGGTGTAACCGGTTTTCTAACACTTCCTCCTCCCGAAGATGCAATCGCTGCTGCCGCAGCTGCAGTAGAATTTGCCTGGGACGCTGAAGCTGTCACTCTCTCCGCATTTTGAACATACCGCTTAGCAAGCTCGAAAGCCTGCATCCAACTAACAGTGCCCTGAGGATCCTCAACGGTCAAAATCTTCATAGGAGTCTCAACAGACAAAACTCCTACTTTCTTACTCTTATTGTACGGGAATTCCCGAATCGTAATGGCAGGATTTTGAAGCAGAATGTCATAATGTACACTGCGTCTATCAACCGGCTGCTGCTGGTTCTGCTGCTGCTCGCTCAACACCAACAGTCGGCCACTAGTCGTCACCAACATCATCCGTCTCTTTCTTCTAGGCAATCCCGAAAAAAACTTTGAAATCTTGCTGTTCGATGACGAAGCTGCAGGAGGGTCCTCTGGTTCGTCTGGATTCGAGTTTTCTGAGTGCGATGTACAAATTACGTTAACTGTATTAGCATGCAATACCCTTTCACTCGACGTCTGAATTAAATTCGAAAACATAGAGTCCACAACCGTCATATCTGGAAGCTCCATCTGAGCAACGGGCTCCTCGGGAACTTGGGGTTGCGGTTCCTTCGAACCCAATGCAGAGTCCGAGGACTGAGACGACTTTGTAGACATTGAAGTCCCAGCTGCTGAAGCCATGTTTTCGTTCTGGCTCTTCCGTTTGGGAGTGACTGTGGGCGCAGGCACTTTCTTCGCCTGGGGTGATGGTGATGACCTAGCTGAAATTTGGGCCTTGCTAGCCTTGGGTTTCAATTGAGGGCGGGATGGTTTGGCAGCCAAAGGCTTATTCCCATTGTGCTGAACTGGAGTGTAATATGGTGATATAGAAGCTGGGGGTTTGGCCAAAGCTGCTGCCGCTGCCGCTGCTCCTCCTCCAGCCACCAGTGGCTTTTTAGGGGCGGCTACTGGCGGTCGTACAGCTGGCTGGGGAACCGGTCTAATATTCATATTTGGAAGTCCATTGACCAGCTTTCCTTGGCTGTTTGTCACCACTGTGATTCCCTTGAACGCTTGAAGTCTAGGTGGCTTCTTCTTCCAGACTCCGTTTTGAGTCCACTCAACGTCCTTGAAAAACTCGTGCTGTTTGATCTGTTCCACCTGCCATCGATTAGCCGGCTTGATGACCAGTAAATGCTTTAGCAGATCGCGCACAATGGCAGGAAACCGAGGTGGATATGAGTATTGTAACTTCAAAATTTTTCCAAAAATTAAGCTCTCGTTGGGGGCTTGGAATGGAGGTCTACCTGCTATCATTTGGAATAGGACACATCCAAAAGCCCATATATCGCAAGGCTTGCCTTGACACTTGTCTTCCAATAGCTCTGGCGAGACATATTCAGCTGTTCCGACAAACGAGCTTGCTCGAGCGTCCCGTTTGTATCTGTCTTCAATTCGGTTGCCTGCACTGTCTTTGACGTTTGGAAGCAACTTAGCAGTACCAAAATCAGTTATCTTGACTCTCATATTTTCATCCAAAAGGATATTTTCAGGTTTCAAATCTCTATGAATGACGCCTTTACTGTGCATAAACTCAACAGCGCTGAGTACCTGGCTCGCAAAGTACCTTGCGCAGCTCTCGTCTAGAGACCCTAACTTGTTGATTAGCGATAGTAGCTCGCCATTTGGAGCAAAATCGAGGACGAAATAGAGTGAGTTCTTGTCCTGAAATGTATAATATAGTCTAATGATACCCGGATGCACCCCCAATCTGTTTAAAGTGTTTTTTTCAATGTTGACATATTTTTCTGCTTTTTCCTTGAGAATGTGTCTTTTGTTCAATATCTTAATGGCGTAGGTTCGTAGAGTTTGCTTGTCGGTGGCAGCTTTGACTGTCGAATACGCACCCATGCCCAATTTATCGCCAAAGTCAAAGTCCTGAGGTCGTTTTTTGTGCGAAACAGCATCTTCAGGGAGAGGCGAACTTGACGGAGACGGTAGTTGCGAGATCTCACTGATATCGGTCTCTGTATTACTCTGCATGTTTGTGGAAAGAACGATGGTAAACTCTCAGAGCTTAGGATTGAACAAGAAGAAGCAAGAGCTGTAGACAGCTATAGTGGAAACAAAAAAAAAATATAAAGGTTGGTAAGAAAGAAGAAGCAAAACCTGGGGCATAGTACCATAGATCCAACCGAGGGTAAGGGTTATTGTTAAGCCAAGTTGGCCGAATTTCACAATGTTTCATATTGTTACTTCTAATGAAAGGAATATAAATGCTGAAGGAGCATTGTTAATTGGTTGTAGGGATTCAAGGTAAGTCTTTAGGGGATGATTTTGAATGGGGTGTTGAGTGTTTTAAGTTTTTGAGAAAGGCAGCGAAGAGTTAAAACAATGGTGATACAGAGTTCACTTGTTTTTGTGCATGAATTTCAATTAGAGAAAGGGTTGAGTCGGTTTCGGTTTGACTGCGAGGTAGCAATTTGGCTTTGTTGATGGTAATATTGGATGGTTTGGATATTGGATATTGGATACTAATAGTCAATACTCAATATCAATACTAATATCAATACTAATACTGAATACAATACTAAATACAATAATAAATATCAATACTAAATACGAAATATCAATACTAAATATCAACACTAATTCTAATACTAATTATAATTCTAATACTCAATACTAATACTCAATACTAATACTCAATACTAATTCCAAACTCCAATACTATTTCTAAAGACTTAATTTAAGTCTACTAGACTTAATACTAATACTAAAGACCTAATCTCTGCCTGAACTGAATCCCCAGTTCACACGTGACTTGGCCGTTCCTTTATTTCAGTTTGAAAAATGAGGTCTGCATCTTCCTGTCTCCATCTCTTGATTGACGGCTGCCAAATAGAACGGACCAACCTCCTTTCACCGGGGATTTATATAGGCCTGCTGAGAATCCAGCCTGAAACACTCCTCGCCATCCTCACAATTTAAGACCATATACAATGGGATCATGTTGTAGTTCAGAAACACAGTCTGAGTACGAACAACCTCAAGTTCAAGACCATGAAAGAGAAGCTGTCACCAGATTGCTACAGCTGCTGGAACATGTAAGTGTCTGGCCTCCTGGACTTGTGTCTTATACTAACGAGCTTAGGTTGAGCGTGTAGACTTTTTTGAAGGTGAGCCCTTAAAGGCTCTATCAACTATTGTTCGCACTGAAAACACTCATCTTAAGCGCAGTGCTTCTCTCGCCTTCAATGAAATCACCCACAAGTATACTGGCAAAGTCAGCGAAGAAGCCCTCCAGCTCATAATCCACCTAATGAACAGCGACGACGCTGAGACTCAAAGGGCTGCGGGAGGTGCAATGGGCAACTTGGCCGAAAATGCTCCAAACAAAAAGCTAATCGTCGACCTGGGAGGCCTGGAACCTCTCATCAAGCAGATGGGCAGTCCTAACATTGAAGTCCAGTGCAACGCCGTTGGCTGCCTAACTAACCTGGCTATCCATGAAGAGAACAAAACAAAAATCGCGACCTCAGGAGCCCTCGTTCCCCTGATCAATCTCGCCAAATCCAATGACAGACGTGTTCAGCGCAATGCTACCGGTGCTCTTCTCAACATGACCCACTCCGATGAGAATAGGAAAAAGCTCGTAGACGCTGGTGCCCTCTCTGTTCTGGTATCCCTCATGTCTAGTACTGACAAAGATATCCAATATTATAGTACCACTGCGGTGAGTAATTTGGCTGTCGACTCAGAAAACAGAAAGATCTTGGATAAGATGAAGGGAAGAATCATTCCCTGCCTCATCAAAATGCTGAACGGTCCGACCGCTGATAGAATCAAATGTCAAGTTATACTCGTCATGCGAAACCTGGCTTCTGAAGCCAGCTTCCAGTATTCTTTTGTAAAATATGGCGTTCTATCTTACTTGAAGGACATTCTCGAAACAGGCACCTTAAACATGAAGCTCGCCGCCTCTGCGTGCCTTTTCAACATCTCAATGCATCCTCTAAACGAGGTTCCAATCATCAATCAAGGAATCTTGACGTCCCTATCATCTTTGATTACTTTGGACAACAATGATGAACTTCTAACTTACGTGCTCTCAACTTTCAGAACAATCTCTTCTTATTCTGAAGACGCTAAAATCAAGATTGCCCATACTGGTGCTCTAAACCACTGCAAGGCTATTTTTCCCAAGGCTTCGACTCCTGTTCTATTGGTGTTGACTGCCTTCCTCGCTATCATGGCCTTGGGCGAAGAAATAAAGCCTTTATGGTGTTCTCTTGAATTCATTCAAGACTTGCTTCCTCTTACTCAATCTGAGAACAAAACTTTGCAAGGAAACAGTGCTGCTGCTCTAGGAAATCTCTCTGGAAAGCTCAAAGATTATGGGCCTTTCGTTAAAACTTGGTCCTCCCCTAGCGGAGGTATGAAGACATTACTATTAACTTACTTGAAGAGTGGTGAATCCACTTCTCAGCATATTGCATTATGGACCATAACTCAGTTACTGGGATCCAAAAACTCTGATCTCTTGATATTGCTCCGTGAAACCCCAGAATTTCGTGAGACTATTGCTCATTTAGCTGGTGAACAAACTTTTGAAGATGAGCTCAACGAGATTGATGACGCTGCTGCATATCAATCTAGAAGAGCTGTTTTAAGTCTTGCAAATAAATCTCTATCTTTATTTTAATCCGTTCATGACTGTGCATCTCTATAATTAATCATATTGACACTTTTCTTTAACTTAATAAGTAGAAAGACCATTTTGCGCAGCGTAATATCTCCCGAAGAAGTGCTGTTCATTATTCTCTTGACCTTGCATAATCTTCATGGGATTTATTTCGACGCCGGGATGGCCATTCTCAAGCTTTAATCTTTGTAACGAAGCAGCTGGAGAGCCCCCATAGTCTGCGAGCTTTGTAAGTAGTCTGGTACGCTTGACCAATGGGCCGTTAACTTCAATGTTGACATCTTGGAAAGAGGTTCTGACTGCCCAAGTGCTTGTAGGTCCTAAGGTATTCAAAAAATCCGCATACTGTCTCGATAAATCATCAACCAAATATGGGGGAAGATGAGATTTTGTTGCAATCATGGTACTCCAAAGAGGATGAACATACGTTTGAACCTGATGTTGGAAATTAGATTGTTTGGCTGGATTTCGCAGCAAAGCAAGAGCTTCATTTACTTCGAATTCAAAGTATGCAATCCAGAAATACTTGCTGGAAAGACATTTGTTTGAATTTTGCTTGAATACAGCTCTTGCCTTTGTGATATTATTCAGTTCAGCATATAACTTTGCCTGCTGCGCAAGCAAAAATGCTTTGATTGTAGGTGTAATCACATTGGCTTCCTCAATGACTGGAACAATTTTGCTCGGCTTTGTACTGGGGGAAATTAAATGTTCAGTATAAGCTATTGCTGCTTCGACACCACTGACTCGTTTCTCAAAGTCTACTCTGTAAATAAACGGTTCTTCTTGATCTGGAATGAGTTTTTGAACAGAATTGAAAATGTCCCTCGCTGTTACAATATCCCCTTGACTTTCTTCAAAAATTGCATATTGATATCGTACGAACGGTCGTGCAATAGGAACAAACGTTGTTACTGCTCTTCGGAATACGTTTCTGACTTCTTCAATACTTGTATTCTTCATAGACCATCTAACATACCGTAGCCAGAAAACATCGTAAAGAGCTGCAGGAACCAACGCTCTCTCATATAAAGCCTTCACTTGTTCTTTATCTCCTTGAGCTTCTTCCCATGTTAAATAAGCGTGCCAGTTTTCAATTTGATCTTGCTCCAATTCCAACACATGGAAGTAAGACCTAGAAATCTGTGATTCATAGAGCCAACGATCAGTAGTTCCTTGCTGAGTTCTTTGGAAAACCCATCCAAAATGGGTATGAATGTCTTTACCTTTTTGATCTTGAGGTAGCGGAGCTAATGAGATCAAATCTTCGGGTGAACCTTCGTATCTCGACACAGCATCCAGGAACTTTTCATAATATCTTGCGTATTGATGCAATGGAATCTGTACCACAAGAGCTAGAACTGAACATACATCGCCATTGCTCTTTTCCTCAAACTCCACATATTTATCCCAAAATGTGTGCGACAAGAAGTCTCGTCCAACTCGCTCTGCTCCTTTTTTGAAAACTTGTCGCACAACTTCAGTATTTTCATCTAATTCTATCAGATATTGCACATACGCGGTCCATAACTCGACTGATTGAGGGAAAGAAGCTACTGCTTTTTCATATACTTTTCTAGTGTTTCCGCCGGACGCATCACCTTGTTCTTTTGCAAATCCGACTTCTAGTTCAGCAAACTTGATCCAATATCCAAACAGTAGGACAAATTTGTCGAGAAACTTGTCATAGGTTTGTCGCGTAGTTTCTTTGATTGCCGAATATGCTTCTGGAAAGTCATGTTGGACACCTTTTGTTGTTGAATACCGGGCATGAATGCTTTGTGAAGCCTGGGCTTGAAGTCGTTCGGTAATCTCAATTAAAACCTCCCATAGCTCTAAGCTATCTGTATCTGCATTGACAGCGTCGTAAGCTTTAATCCAATCTGGATCTTCTCGTGGCAGAGTCAATAAATCTGAATCCATTGTGTGATGTGTAGTTGGTGATTTGAGTGTCTGTAGTATTTTTTTCACTGGTGCTTTTTTTTGAGATTCTGGGACATCAAAAATGAGGTCACGTGATATTTCACAGAATATATATTGAGACATTCTTTGTGCTAACAGCTTGGAGAACATAAGTAGCCAGGAACATGAGTAGCCAGGAATATGAGTAGCTAGGAGATGGTACTAATGCTTGGATTAATCGCCATAAATTTGACTATATAAGATATTTCTCAATAATGCAATAATAGTCAATGCAGTCTTGTAGAAGAATAAAAGGTAGACGCAATCACCGATCAATTGGACGTACCAAAGTCTACAATAAAGACGAGAGATATTTGCTCTGAATATACTGCATTTACAGACACCGCAAGCCAGAAAGATCTCGAGATTAAGTGAATCTACAAAAGCATTGCAAGATCTGTTAAATGAGCACAAGCTCTGAGGGTTCTGGCACAGTTCAATTATAATGGACCTTTCCAATTTGTGAACTGTTTACAGTTGGTTTGACTCAAAAGCACGTTCAAGGGCCCTGGAGGACTGGTTTAAATCGAATTTCAGGACCTTAACTTTCCAATGTTTTTCTGTCACTAAAGTTTGCTGAAACAGGCTGCAAACACAAAGTCATTCAATCTCATGATAGCTATTAATGCGACCAAGACTTGAAACTCCGGTTGCTTGTATACAAACCGTAAAGTTATGTTCAAAATTGGGTATATATTTCAGAATAAAATGTTATGTATGAATATGGTCTAGAAAGCTCGTTAAGGCTGGCAGGATCTGAAAGAGTGAAGTACTATTTCCAAGAGTAAGAAATAACAGCCGATGAAAAGAGAGAATGGAAGAATAATTAAGACAAAACGGGATCATGCTCGGGCGTGGAGTAAGGTTCATTTCAAAAGCATTAATAATATCACGGTTAAGCAATAAAGACAAGACCGAAAATGACTGTAGCTAGAGCGACAGAAAGGAATGAAGCACCAATAAGTGATCCAGAGTTAACTTGAGGAATCGAATTGGTTGGCAAAAGAGAAGGATTCAATGTAGAATTGGTTGAATTTCCAAGAAGTCCAGAGAGTGTGGTAGGAAGTTGGTTGACAGGAGGGAGAGATGAAACTGAAGTTGGTGTGAGTCCTCCAAATGAAGTATTGGATGAAGAAAAGTCAGAAATGACACTGGTGATTGGATTAATGGGAAGAGCTGAGAACAATTGATCCGATGAACCTTCGGTACCGGTAGGAACTACACTGGTAAGAGCGGTGTTGTCGACAGATTCAATGGTGGAAGGAAGAGCAGTATCGTCGGCAGCGACAGAGTTAGTTGCTGAGACAGATACATCAGCAGTGGCAACACCTCCAGCTCCAGCAGTAGCAGTTTCGAACGTTGTAACAGCATCTCCTCCAGCAGCTCCGGCAGCTCCGGCAGCTCCGGCAGCTCCAGTAGCTTCAGCAGCTCCAGTAGCTCCATCTGCTCCAGCAGCTCCAGTAGCAGAGATTGCTTCAGTTTCTAAAGGTACTTCAGTAGTAACGGCAGCTCCGGCAGCTCCGGCAGCTCCAGTAGCTTCAGCAGCTCCAGTAGCTCCATCTGCTCCAGCAGCTCCAGTAGCTCCAGCAGCTCCAGTAGCTCCAGCAGCTCCAGTAGCTCCAGCAGCTCCAGTAGCAGAGATTGCTTCAGTTTCTAAAGGTACTTCAGTGGTATCGGCGTCTCCAGCAGCACCAGTAGCACCAGCAGCTTCAGTTTCTAAAGGTAGTTCAGTAGTAACGGCATCTCCAGCAGCTCCAGCAGCTCCAGTAGCTCCAGCAGCTCCAGTAGCTCCAGCAGCTCCAGTAGCTCCAGTAGCTCCAGCAGCTCCAGTAGCTCCAGCAGCTTCAGTTTCTAAAGGTAGTTCAGTAGTAACGGCATCTCCAGCCGCTCCAGCTGCTCCAGCTGCTCCAGTGCCAGCAGCATCACCTCCAGCTCCACCAGTAGCAGCGACGGTTCCAGTTCCAACAGCATCTCCTCCAGCTCCTCCAGTAGCTCCTCCGTCACCACTTGCCGAACCACCGGCTCCTCCAGATGCACCAGCAGCATCTCCTCCAGCTCCTCCAGTTGCAACAGCACCAGTAGCAATTGCTGAATCTACAGAAGCGTCAGTCGCAGTTGCGGAAATAAAAGCTGAGGTAGCATCGTCAGCTCCCGAGATTCCAGCGGTGCCAGACGATTCTGCAGCGCCGGAGTCGACAGATCCAGTAGGATAGTTCACGATACGAGATTTGCTGATGCATCCAATATAAAAGTTACCGTTGACCAAGCGTCCAGATTGAGATCCAGCGGATCCAGTGTTCAACGAAATTCTGATAGGGACAGAAGGGAAGCAAACGTCCACAGAGCTATCGCTAGATGCTGGGTTGGAGTAAGCGATTTTGCCATAGTATTTTCCGTCTGCAGAGTTGTAGACGATTGACTTGTTTGAGATTTGGCCGTCAGTAGTGCCAACAATGTCGACAAAGGTATATTCTGGGGCTAGAGAGATGGTGATGTCTGAGGTGAGAGAGTAGAGATTGTCCCGGACATATTCGACAGTATCGACTTCTCCAGTAAAGTTACCCCATTCTTGGGCGTTCGCGAGAGATGCTAGCAGTGCAGAGAGTATGGTATTTTCCAGCTTCATGGCTATACACTGGCGATTAGTCTTGATGATAAAGTAGATGGCTGGAAAAGAAAAACTGTTAAATGGGCCAGAGCGGTGGATTTTATATAAATTTAATGAACCAAATGAAGATATTGACAGTAATACAAACTTTATTTTTTTTCATGTAAGGTTCCGAAAGAAGTGTCATGTCAAAATAATTACTTTTTCCGTTCCTCCCAATAAGGGCTGTTTGTGTTTGTGAACTTTTAGAAGCTTAAGGCTTTTAACGAGTGAACGCCACGCTCTTTCGTAGCTCTTTTCCACTGAAACTGGAGATGTTAAACCGGGAATGTCAAACTGGAGACGTTATGAGCTCAGCCTGCCTAGAGTAATTGAAATTTAAACTGACGAGAGAATTTACAAGCAGCGTCCCGCAGCCCTCGCTTGATATACCAACCATCTTCATTTCGAGCCAAACGAATCTGTCTTCTGGCGATCACAAAACTTGAACAAATAGCACAGGCGCTTTTAATGGTTGCACGAAAAAACTACTGATCTAGCGGTATTTATGAATTTAAACTATCGGTCACAAGAATTACAGTTGTAACTGTAGCTTTTATGCCGTTTTACTTCAGGTATTTGTCAAAAGACGATATACAATTAGGTCTGACTAGACAAACCCACCGCGTCGCTTCAAATTTGTCAGAAGATTAGGTTCACAATAGAGCAATGTTTGTCCCTAAAAGCTATTTGGGCTGTAGAATCATGAAGCGCAAACTATGGAACGGGAATTGCTCTTCATGTACTTTCCAGCCTTTTTCAGAAAAAAAAACTCCACTTAGAGCTTGACCTAGAGCGAAGGTTCTTTGTTAAATGTGTGCTTTGGGATTCAGAGTTGAATAGTGCAATTAACAGTTCACTGTATCCACCAAGACTTGAGAATGAATGTTACGGATTATATATTTCAAAGTTCGTAGCAGCAAGAGAAATCATGAAATAAAGTACTGGGCTTTTTGATTGAAACCGTATATTTATTCCTCTTCACACTTGCATCATTGCCATATAAATTCAATTAACGGTAGCTTTCGTGATTTCTACATGATACTTGTCCAGTTCACACGAAGTTAGCTCTGAAGTCTTCATATCATGGCTTGTCACCATGTTGAGCGAACCGCGAAACTTCAAGCCTCAGCCTGTTCTATGCTATGAATTGTATAGCTGGAATATACTGAAATTGTATGAAGTTTTGACTTTGTGACATTGGCTTGTGCACGGTGCCTGAGCTCTCTATACTCACTCGTTCTTAAGCTGCTTAAACTTTGAATTTCTGTTCCAGATTCTCGTTCAAGAGTTTCATGTTTTAGAATGATGTATCATCTTGAGCTTTGATGAAATTCAGGATTTGTTGAGTTTACCAAGATATCCAATGACCTTCCAAGTCAATCGATCTATGTTTCGTATGTCAATGGCGATTGTACATTCTCAATAATAAATTCAGAATTCAATTTCTTTCAAGAATTGAACTGTAGTTTCAAACACGCTCGAAACATCATCCGAATTTATCTCGTCTGGAAAATTCTCAATCTATTTTCATCATGTAAATTTTCTTGGTATATAATGGGCTTTCTATATAGAGACTTGGAGTATCGTCTAGAACCTGCTCCAAGTAAAATTCATGGACATTAATAGTTAGTACTATATATTGAGTATACAAGACATTATATCACGGTAGACTGTAGGATCAGATAATTCTAGTCTCTCAAGCTGATCCAACAGTCTACCGTGATATAAATAATCTGATTCCAGTCCAGCAGCTCTAGAGGTCCTCTTCGTTAAGTGTATCGTAAACTCTGACTAAGGAGATACTGCATTTTTCAGGTCGAAGGTTTTTCCAAATGCCTTATTCTTCCCCATTACTATTGGAGACACAAAATGCAAGCTAGATTTGGAACAAGACAACTTCACATCATTCTGAGATCATCCAGTTTGGGATTTCGCCAAAGAGCAATTAGATCTACAAGATCCAGACTTCGCCTGTACTCCACGGGAAGCTCTCATTTCCACCCTTCAATCAACTCTACTCTGTCACAGATTGATGCTTTGTCGATTCCAAAGTTTGAAATGCCCTCAGGGTCTATTCAAGTACTGTCAACACCTTCAGAATTCTACGAAACTCTGAAGAAAAAGATTCTGGAAGCTAAGGATCGTGTGTTTCTTGCTACTCTGTACGTTGGAAAGACAGAAAACGAGCTGATCGATACACTGAGACAAGCCCTGCAAAAGAATGAACAGTTAAAGCTCTATGTGCTGGCTGATGCTTTGAGAGGCACTAGAGAAGCTCCCGAGAGGCCTTGCTCTGCTTCGCTTCTGGCTCCGTTGGTACAAGAATTCGGAAACGAAAGAGTTCAGCTTCAACTGTACCATACTCCTGCTCTACATGGACTTCGAGATAAAGTTATTCCGAAACGCTTCAACGAAGGCTGGGGCCTTCAACACATGAAGATATATGGATTTGACAATGAAGTTATCCTGTCGGGTGCTAACTTATCTAGCGACTACTTTACAAATAGACAAGACAGATACATCTTGTTCAAATCGCAGCCCTTGAGCAACTACTACTTTCGAATTCACAGAGCAATTGCTAAACTTTCATACACGATTGTGCCAAAAGCCAAAGTAATCAAGTCAGAGTCAATTCTAGATAAAATTAAAGCTGCTGCACTCCAGATAGTAGTCTCGAAGAAACCTGAACCTACCTTTACGTTGGAATGGACTCAAGGTGCTTATTTTCCAGATCCAGTCACTCAGCCAGAGCAGTTTGTCAAGAAATCTACTGAAATTCTAAGTCCTCTGTTGAAGTCGAGTTCTCTTAAAGATTCAGCCAATTCAAGTTCTCTTAAAGACCCAGCCAATTCAATCACTTCCAAAGATTCAAACATCTCCACGATTGTATATCCAATTTCACAATTCTCACCTCTTTTGGAGAATAAAGCTCTGTCCACTGAGCTTCCTGTTATTTCACGAGTGCTCTCAATGCTGAGTTCAAACTCTTTCAACTGGACATTCACTGCAGGCTACTTCAACATTCATCCAGACTATAAAACAAAGCTTCTACAATCATCACCTCCAAACGCTACGGTCATATGTGCTTCACCCAAAGCTAACGGGTTCTATAAATCCAAGGGCATATCTGGACTACTACCAGATGCATACTCATTGCTAGCTAGTCACTTTGTACAAGAAGTCGAATTAAGCAAAAGCACGAGACACAGAAACTCTTTGGTGAAGCTAGTTGAATGGGAGAAAGGGACAGTCAACACTCCAGACGGCTGGTCTTACCATGCCAAAGGAATCTGGATCAGTGCTCCAGCTGAAGAAGAGTTGTTGGATCCCTGTATCACGATAGTCGGCTCGTCGAACTACACCAGAAGAGCCTATGCCCATGATTTGGAGACCAATGCTCTTATAGTGACTAACGATCCTGCTCTTCAGCGTCAGTTGAAGGACGAAGTCGCAAACCTGCTCGTTAATACTGGCAAGCCCATGGTAGCCAAAGACTATGAAGACAGGAAGCCCACGCCGGTGCTGAAGGTATTGACATGGCTTGTCGGAGACAAGCTGTAGAATATTTATGCTGCTGTAGAATATAGAAGCTTTTATAAGACAAAGGTGATGGATTTGATTATGCATTTTATCTAAGCAGGTACATTTTTTCCTAGACCTAATTATGTTTTTGTCTCTTTTCCATACAGTTTTGATGTCACTGAAATTTGGAACTTTGGGATACTCCACCATCTCCATCACCATCACCATCAGCCTTATCCTTCGTCAAGAATGTCAAACAGAAGCCGAGGAAGATCGTTTAAATCGCCGCCGTTTGACCACCACCATCATCATCCAGAATCTACAAAGTCTCCGCCAATAAACCCTCCTAACTCTGCCCATCAAAACCTATGGCGTGCCATATCGAATGAGCTGAACAAACTCAGCACCCTCCAAACTGAGACCAAGAAATCAACGGCCTCTGCCATCAACGATAATCCCATGTCTGGCCTCCTCGCAGTCTACGACATCGACGGCAATCGGGTCATAAACGACCAAATCCAGCCAGACCAGATACCTGAAAAGATGCAAGAGCTCGCCCAACTCAAAGCCAACTACGAAACAAACCGCGACAGACTCATCCAAGAAAACAAGACAATCGACCAAATCATCGGCTCGCTAAAGAAGCTCTCTGGAGATTCAAGCGACTCCCGAAAACGAAGACTGGACGACGACTCGTCCGCTTCAGCAAGCCCTCCAAAGCGTGCTGCCACCACCGGTGGTAAAACTGACCCGTCCCAGTCCATCACGGTCGGCTCTCAGGTCGCTTTCCGGCTCAAAAAACCACGGATCAACAGCGAAGAAGAGGAAGAATGGATTCAGTGTGAAGTCACCAAGGTCTTCTCAGAAGGTAGTAAATATGAGGTCCGGGACCCGGAGCCTGACGAGAACGGAAACCCTGGGCAGTCCTACCGTGCTGCGTATCGAGACCTCATCAAAATACCACCTATTGGCTCGACCCTACATAACCATCCAGTTGGCTCAAAGGTCCTGGCAAGATATCCAGAAACAACTACTTTCTATCGAGCAGAAGTAGTGGGCACAAAACGCGATGGGAAGTGCCGACTCAAGTTTGTCGGGGAAGAAGAAGAGAATAAGGAACAAGAAGTAGAACGAAGAGTAGTTCTCTCCATTCCTAGCTACACAAGATGATGTTAATCGCCAATATTACCATCATTAAATACATCTATATCATCATAGCTGGTATATATATTTCTACTCCATAAAGGGTGAATCTTTGGTTTCTCCGTGTACTGGTAAAAATGAAGTATTATCATAAGACACAAACGAGAGACCTAATGGTCGCTTGCCATAAATATAGCCATTGAACTGCTCGATAGCAATATCCGCAGATGCTGGAGTATCAAACTTGACAACACCAGCACCTGCTGACCGACCACTTGACTCCAATTGAATCTGAGCACGCTCAACTCGGCCAACCGTTTGAAATAGTTCAACCAAGTCATTATCTGTAGTGGCCCAAGGCAAATTGGAAACAAAGATGGTCTCGCTAATCGATCCGTTGCCCCTAGCACCATCTGTGAACGGATTTGGCTCTGGAGGCCCTCGTCGGGAAGTTGAAAATCCATCTTCAAACTGTCTCTTGCCATGGTAACGGTCTTCACGAACTTCTATGGTTCGTCCTCCCATATCATATCCATTAAATTTTTGAATTGCATTGTCGGCATCATCGCGAGTTGCAAAAAGAACTGTTCCACAGCCTTTCGACCGACCGTCTTCTTTTAAAACATCAGCCCTCACAACTTCGCCAGCTTCACGGAATAAGTCTTTAAGGTCCTGCCAACCTGCACTATAAGGCAAGTTATTTATAAAGATTTGAACTCCATCGCCTCCTCCGGGAACAGATCTGGAGAATGGCGGACGTCCTCCTCCACCAGCAGATCTTCCAACCTTTGGATCAGCTTCTCTGTCTTCACGAACAAATATTTCTCTTCCATCAAAGTCAAGATTACTGAGCTTGTCAATAGCTTTCTGAGCTTCTTCACGAGTTGAGTATTCCACAATACCGCAGCCTTTAGATTTCCCGTTAGGTAGTCTCATCACATCTGCAAAAACAACGTTTCCTGCCTGTCTCATGAAGTCCTTGAGTTGATCCCACTGAATGTGGTAAGCCAGATTTCCAACATAAACACGTCTGTCTTGAGCAAGAGCTCCGTCGCCGCTGATGGGAGGAGGAGGGACTCTTGAACGAAATGATTCATATCTTGAACCTCCAAATCTATCTCTTGAGCGCGACCTAAAACTTGAGTGGTGTCGACGTTCCTGTGAATGTCTTCTTCTATCTCTTCCAGGGCTATTGGATCTTGATCTGTTTCGGAACCGTGGAGGTGATCTGAAACGACGGTCTGGAGAGGGAGACTGAGAGATACGTTGTTAGAATACAAATTGGTAGAACAAAGGGTCAATACATACTCTCCTAAAGTCAGGTCTACCGCCACCAAATCTATCTTCTAGATTTTGGTCTGTTAGTTGGAAAAAAAATTTATGGAATATAAAACACAAAGATGTCCTTACGTCTATCCATCTTGATGTTTCTTCCTCAGTCTAGTTGAAAATTTTCGCTGGTCACTAGTTAATATCTTCCAAAACAACTGAAAACGAGCAGAAATTCCAAAGATTAAAGAGCTCTGAATGATTTGTGAAATCGTCTTTTGTAGGTGATTTTCAAATCTGGTCTTTATAGGTATGGTCTTGAAGACCTGTAATGGTATTGAACCAGACAGTCACCAGAAGGCTCTGAGACCACCAGAAAACAGGCTCTGGGAAGACTACCAGAAGGCTCTGAGACCACCAGAAAGCTCTGAAACCACCCGAAAGCTCTGATAAGACTACCTGAAGGCTCTGAGGCCACCAGAAATCTCTGAGGCCACCAGAAAGCTCTGAAACCACCAGAAAGCTCTGAGACCACCAGAAGGCTCTGAGAAGACCACCAGAAAAAAGGCTCCGAGACCACCAGGAGAACTGATATAATACCGCCATGCTCACCCCCATCCTCGCCATATCCTTCAATATCCCCAAATCTCGTGGATTCTACCATATAGCCCTCGTTCACGTCTCAACAACAGTCCCAAGTCTTCACCTTTTCATATCACAGCTTCTCACATCCCCCAAATTCTTAGCCATCGTCCTTAACATACCTAAATAACAAACTGTCCAAAAAGATTCCACTTTTAGTTTCGTGTCGGCACCTTCCAAGCAAACTTATATCTACGTTAACAAAGAAGAATATGGTGAGAAGAGAAATCTGAGGAGGTATTGAAAAAATACCGACTCTGAAACTCGTACAAATGTGTCTTGACATGTGACCCGTACATATAAACACAAAATTAGGCTGGAGAATTAACTATTTGTAACATTTATTCGCTAATGAAAGCACTATAATCCTGCCTGAGAGAAGAAATGCTCGCTTATAAACTTGGTTTTAGAACTCTTCTCCTTGATGTTCTCGAGCTCATTCTTGACCAGATTGTGAATATGGGACATGTAGTCCATATAGCCAGGCGAGTTCATATACCTATCCTCCACCATCATGGTATTGAATTCGTAGCATGCTCCGTCAAGCTCTTCTCTAGCCAACTTGATTCCCAAGAAGCGTGTGCCGGCCTTGTTGGCCAAATATCTAACTAATACTCTCGCCTTTCGCGATATGTCGGTTTCGATTTCTGGCAATTCATTCAGGTCTGCATCTATTTGGCTGACTGTTTGGACATGCCCACCAAAAAGGTCTTTCAAGAGCAGAGGTGAGACTTGTTTTTGGATCCATAGAATCAATCTCTGGCCATTGAAAACGAAATAAACTCCGCCAATTTCTAGTTCGCTTCTCGAAGCCTTAACATTAACAGGCATGTTAAGGAGTCCAGTGTCAGTATATGTGCAGTCCTCGGGTCGTAGATTATGTAGCCCCATTATTCGAGGGTAGAGGAACAAGTTTAATTCTTCTGATGAAAGAGAGTTGATATAACGAGCAAAGTGAATGCGGGCATCACTCGAGAGTTTTTCCTCTCGCAATGGAATCGATCTCTGTAAACTAAGCATTTGAATAATGAACCCCCATAGTGATAGAGGCATAAGAAGTTGATTCGGTGGGAACGACGTGCCTGCGTTAAGTCGGTAGTTTGCAAATACATCGACTAATCTTTGATCAATTCTATCTCTAATAGCCTTGAAATTTGCTTCTCCTAACCGGCTAACAGAGTCTCTTGCAATAACACCCATTGTGGCATCCAAATCGACAAAATTGACAGATGGTTTGAATTTATCAGTAACACTGGCCAGCAAGTTAGTCACTCTAACACGTCGTTCGCCCGAGCTAGAGGTGTACAACAATGCACTTTGGAAATGAGCGTCCAGCTTGGAATCTAGTTTTCCATCATACTTGAACAGCACGCCAATATTAGTGTGTGAATCCACAATGCCCAAAACTGGATCTTCCTCCCATCCTTCGTGATCCAAATTTCCGTAGTATGCAGCAACTTGTAATCCATTGGAACATCTAACCTTCAGCTGAGCCTGAGTTCCAATTTCACCTTCACAAGAACGACAGAAATCAGCAATGAAAGTTCTACCATCCCTTTCCGGAACGAATCGTGGGTAAAAGAATTGATGGCCACCCGATCTATGGCAAACATATCCAGAGTTCGTTAAATCAATAAGAGTCTGTGGGAAGACAAACAGATCCAAACCAACACCGGCTTTGGCATATTTCTTTCCTAGCTCTTCATAAAACTTATTATCAGCATTGTAAATCTCCTTCTCTTTATCTCCAGAAAAATGTTCAGTACCTTCTCGGACAACCAGGGGGCCAGCTCCAAGAGATGTTAATGAGCTCAATATAGCAGACACCTTACCACCGGTCTGCTCCAAAGCTTTCAGCGCGACATCCAACGAGGTTCCAAACACTGGCTGCTCATTGGGACTATCTTCAAATAAAATATCAATCCTATTTAAAAGATCTTCAATAACAAGCCTAGACTCCTCAGGATTCACGAAAAGACCTTCTTCAATTGGTACAAATGAATCATGAATGTCACTCATAACAATCATTTGTGCTTGCTCCAATTTTGGGCTAAGGTTATAGAACTGAACAGTTTTGTCATAGGTTGCAATTCCAATTCTGGCAGATGGCGGATATCTGATTTGTTTATCAATCTTGACAGGATTTCCATGTTCATCAAGAAGTGGTTCGTCTTCAGGTCCATAACTGTCAACAGCATTCACGCCAGGATCCAATCCAGGGCCATACAGAAGCGCCCTAATTGCTTCGGCAACAAGCTTTGGAAGCCCTTTCTTGATAGACTCTCTGCTAACATCAATAAGGACCAAGTGATTAAGAGGGCTGGGGGCAACGTCCTGGATCTTCCAGTACTCCTTTGGAGCAATAATATCATAAGTGCCAAAGGCAAGCTCAGGTCTGGTATGCCAATCAATTCTCCTGTTTGTATGGTCAATCGGCTGGAAATACTCGGGCGAAACTTCGTTAACAAACTGGCACATATTACAGGTGAACTTTGTACCACCAGCAGAGAACAGCATAGCTGGATTCATATAAGTCCGGCATCTACGACAGCGTGGAGGAGAAACGCCATGGCTAAAGTCGACGCTACTGACACCTCCCGTTTGATACTCCCTGTTAGTGAAAGGAGCAAACGGTCTTAAAACCACACCGAGAGGTAACTTTGTAGAAGCGCGAAGAGCATCAGTCTCTGGGATATTGTACATTGTGAGACGAGCAAACTGAGGGCCAGAAAGTCCTTGATCTTGGACATCAAAGTCGGTAACTGATGGAGGAGGATAGGCATTTTCGAGCGTTTTGAATAGAGGAGTTGGTCCTAGCTTGACCTGAGCATCAGCTCTGCTGGCCACCAATGAAGGAATCAAATCGCCAGCTGAACCTAGCACGCCGGCTGGTTGAGATTGAAGTTGCTGGTTCGATTGAGGAAATTGGTGTTGTTGGAAGCCTGGAGAATGGTTATATGGATCCACAAAGCCTGGCGAAGGAGTTTGCAACGGATTAGCAGATACAGCTCTGTCTATAGGAGAAATGAAGTCATTGTTGTTGGTAATGAAGGGAACTGGAGTATTATGATCTGGTACTAAATCAGTCGGAGCTGTATGTGAACTGTATGGATTTGATACTGGATGAAAAACTCTGTTGGATCTCTTGGTTTTTCTATAGCCTGGCTCTGGAGACTGATTCACAGACAGATTGGCCATCGATTGACTCAAATCTGTCTGCGATCCCTGGGGATTGGGGTAGGAGTATGGTGGTTGAAAAGACATTGATCAAGATTAGGCTGCGGATTAATCAGAGCTATATTCACCAAGCTTCCTAAGTTGTTATGGAGAATCGACACCGTGTGGTTTTCATTAGGTGAGCGAAATTTCTAAGGCCCTTTTGCACTGGCTTTTGATCTTCCATCTGCAGGGTAACTCAGATCAATCGCCAAAAACACGATTCTGTAAAACGCGTATTAAGGGCTAGGTTATACTAAACACGAACATTTCGCGTCGTGTATATTAACAACATGCAGCTTCTACCTCTTGTCCCTCGAGACTTTCTATTCCTCCTACATACCAGAGAAACCAAATGAACTATGGGTGTAACAGGTGAGTTTAATTTTGATTGCATCATGTTTCGGGAGGGCTAACAGTGGAGGTCAGGTCTTTTAAAAATTCTCAGAACCGCTTCTGAGCCTTGTTCAATTGGCGAATTTAAAGGACAGATTTTGGGGGTAGATGGATATTCATGGCTCCATAAAGGCGCGGTAGCATGTTCGTGGGATTTGGCGTACAATAAACCGACTACTCGTTTCCTCGACTATTGTCTTAAGCGAGTAAGAATGTTGAGACATCATGGAGTTGAACCGTTCATTGTATTTGATGGCGACTTCTTACCTACAAAGGCCAATGTAGAAAGAGAAAGAGAGAGGTATGTTTTGTGGTTTCACAAATATTTCCCAGCTAACTGGTTCTTAGATCACGAAAAATATCCAAATCTCAAGGTATTCAGGCTGTTCAGCGAAATGACAAGAAACAAGCAGCAGAACTATTTCAAAAGGCTATAGACATAACGCCCAAAATGGCCGTTCAGTTGATTCAACTGTTGAAGCGGGAAAAGGTGAAATATGTGGTTGCACCGTACGAAGCGGATCCTCAGCTTGTTTATTTAGAGAAAACTGGTATTATTTCTGGTATTATTTCTGAGGACTCTGATCTTTTAGTGTTTGGAGCAAGAGTACTCTACACTAAAATGAATGAGTTTGGTGATTGTGTTCGCGTAGCCAGGGAGAATTTTGACAAATGTACAGAATTACCGCTGGCTGGGTTGACAGATGCTCAGTTTAGAGCAATGGCAATCTTTTCAGGATGCGATTATTCAGACGGTATCCCAAAGGTGGGCTTGAAGGTCGCGCATCGGTTTCTACGAAAGCACATCACTGCAGAGAAAGCTTTACGTGGATTCAAGTATGCTGGATACAACGTCCCCAAAGACTTTGAACGAGTTTTTGAACAGGCCGAGCTTACATTTTTGCATCAGCGAGTCTTTTGTGTGAACCAGAGAAAGCTGGTGATGCTGAACGAACCGTCTACTCAGTTGAGCGAAGAAACCCATGAGTATATCGGGCGCGATATTGACCAAAAGACTGCAGAATCTGTCGCGATGGGAATTTTGGATCCGTTTTCCAAGGAGCCTGTGGTTTTAAGTAAGGTGGATAATATGATGGTGGCAACCTCTTCAGCGGCCATGCCTATAACACCTCAGGAGCACAAGATTACTGATTTCTTTTCGAGAGCACAGCATTCGAATTCTGTTCCGGCTTCAATATCACAGAAAACAGTTACAAGTTCTACTGAAAGAGCTTTTCCTTCGTCATATTTTCGTTCTAAAAAAGAGTGCGATAGCAAAGAAAGATCACTTGTCGCCCGTAGAGCGAGTACAGTTTTCAATAACGAAGGTGGTTCTAAAATACAACGAACATCTACTGACATTGAAAGTAAATTCTTCCATTCAGTCCGTTCAGTCAAGGAGGAAAATGACACAAAAAATGAAAAGAGTGAAGATGAAGTTTATTCTTCGGATGAAGAAGATGGCCATGTCGAAGTTAATATACCTACACCTAGTCGACCAGTTATCAAAAGGCCCAGGCTAGATCTTTCTCAGTTTGCATTTAAAGATGTAAAAAGTCAAAAGAAGAGGTCTGTACTTGCCAATTCAAATACTGAGTCTTTGAAAGATGACTTGTCTAAAACAAACAGCTCCGAACAAAAGGAAAGCCAGTCAAACAGCTTTGAACAAAAGGAAAGCCAGTCAAATAGCTCTGAACAAAAGGAAAACCAGTTTTTTTGCAGCTCTGTCGAGCAAAGCATAGTGGCTAGTAAAGAGACTATTAGCACACCTTTGCCAACTCGAAGAATTATTCGAAAAGACAACACTGGTATATCTTTTCAATTTTCAGGTTCTGAAAGCGATACTTCTGATCTTGATACTCCAAAAAAGCTCAATAAGAATTCTACAAACACAAATTCCAACAGCCTAGATGCTAGTCCAACTGGTAATAGGAAAAAAAGGCTATTAAAAGGTAACAAGTGCGCTCTGGAAGCTTTACCAAGTAAATATAGCATCAACAGTCAGGCACCAAACTCTCAAAATGCATCCAAGTCACAATCAAGCATATTAGGATCTTTACAAAAATTTCGATATAAAGGTTAGATATTTCCTCGGTATTTATGATAATATCACTGCATTTATTTATATTCGTCGAGTGTTCAGCTCAATATTACCATTCTTCCTTCTGTAAAAAATCGTTACATAAAAGATCGGAACTCGATCATTTTACTTTCTCCATTTTTTAAACGGATTATTATCTGGAACTTCATTATTCTCAGTGGGAGCAGCAGGCACTTCATCATCTGAAGACGAATCGTTTTCAAGTGCTTCTTGTTCTAATTTCATTGCTTCCATCTGAGCTTTCAATTTTTCCAGTTCTTCTTTTTTCTGCTTTTGGAACTCAGAGCTTTCCTGTGCAGATCGTTGTTTAATCATATTTTTAAACTGTTCTTCATCATCATCATCATCACTAGAAGAATCTTCATCGATTTGGTTCGTATTTACCAAGTTGTTTGGTGTTTCAGCTGGAGTAGGGATGGGCTCAAAAACAGGAGGAGCAGAACTCTGGGGAGTAGACTGAGAAGGAAAAGGATTTGTAGGTACAGGACTATTAGAAGAAACAGATCTAGGCTCAGGAGTAGAGATAGATGGAGAGTTACTACTCTGAGCTGGAGCAGATGTAGAAGAAGCTCTCTTGATACCCATTGCAGCCAATCGTTCATCCATTCTCCTTTTGGCTTCAGCCTTGATGTAGGCAGATCGTTCTTCAGCAGTCCTATGCTTTCCTTGGGGAGATGCAGTAGAAGTTCTAGAAATTGGTGATTCAGTTCTCATTGTGGCCACGGTAGGAGAGGTCAGAGAAGGTCTCGAAGAAGGAGGGGCTTCAAATTTATAAGAGGAAGCTTTTGGAGATGAAGATTCTGGCGCAGTCTTTGGCTTCATTCTTTCTAATTGTAAAATCAAATCTTTGACATCATCTTCAACTCCCAGACCTCGTTCCCATCTATTAATCTCACGATCTGGGTTAGTCTCTTCTGAGTATGATCCTCCTCTAAGGGCAGCTTCAACTTCCCTAGAAATTAGAGTTGAAGACTCTTCAATGTCTCTAATAGTTTGTTCAATTGATTCCTTCTCTGTGTGAAGTTTCCCGGACTCGTTATTGAATGCTTGTTCAAACTTTTCGAGATCGACTTCAGATTCAGCTGAGGATTTTCCAGTTAAAGAAGCAATGCGGTTCTTAAGAAGAGCCTTCTGCTTGGCTTTCTTTCTGTCCAAATCAGTAATTGTGCCATTTGGGCCTGTTCCAGTAATAGTAGACCCAGGATGATCTCTCTCAAATTTGAGACGGAACAAGTGTAAACGAACTTCTACAGTCTCGCTTTCAACAGCTTTTACATTTTGGATTAAAGAGGGAAGTCTAGACCTCAATTCAGTGAAAGTTCGTTGAAGCTGGCTCTTTTTCTCACTGGGGTTGACTATTGTAGCAGGATATGACGAGATATCTTTCTGAACATTTAAGATACGCTCTTTTAGCAATTCGATTTCTCTGGTGTCCTTGTCCTCGATATTGACTACATTATCGAACTCATCTTCATCACGGGCGTCAATTGCTTCTAATAAAATCTTCTTCTCATGTACCAATTTTCTGAGCTCAGCCAGTGTCATACTGGCAGTAGGCTTTGAATTCAACTCATCTTTCTTTGAAGAGGTGACTTTTGGTTTTGAAGATTTGTGTCTAGCGCTAGATCGATAAACCATTTCATCGTCGTTGTTTTTGAATACTGTTGCGTCTTTTTTGATATCTTTAGCAGATTCAGATTTGAAAGATCTATTTTTCATATAGCTGACACTACCACTGCTTGAATCACTTTTAGTGCTGCTCTGTCTCAGGTAGTTTTTAACTTGTGATACAGAGTCTGAAAAGTTTTGTGAAGATGGTGGAATGAGCTCCGGAGGAAGACGAGCAGGAATTGGATAGCCGTTGAGTCTTCTATAAATTAAATGCATTGCAACAGCAAATTCATCTCTATCCAGCTTTCCTTTATTTCCTGGGTCGGAAAGAGTCCAAATGGCTTCCAAATCTCTCTGAGAGAGTCCACTTTGGCTGAGGACTTGGATTGCGGTTTCACCGCCCATAGTGCCTTTTCTTTCTTTATCCCACTCAGCAAAGATTTTATCATATACACTCTTTTCTTGTTTGGTGATAGCCCATTCGACTTTTGCGTTACCCTCGAGGGCAGTTGAGGTGAAAGTTTGAGTGCCAGGCTGAGGCATGAATCTATTTTGAAACTGATCAAAGCCAGGAAGGCCTTCAGCTGGGTTATTGATGAATCCCCATTCACCAGGCTTTCCAGTTGGTTGGGCTTGAAGGAAGCCAGTTGGTTGAGTTTGGAGAGGAGGGGCATAGCCGGTAGTTTGGGCCTGGATTGTGGGGGTGTAACCAGTGGTTTGAGCCTGGATTGTGGGGGTGTAACCAGTGGTTTGAGCCTGGATGGTAGGAGTGTATCCAGTAGTTTGAGCTTGAATTGTAGGAGTGTATCCAGTGGTTTGAGCTTGAACTGCAGAAACAACTCCAGTAGATTGAGAAAAGGAAGTAGATGACTGAGTAGTTGGTAAATAACCGGTAGACTGAGACTGCAAAGGAGCTGGAGTATAGCCAGTGGACTGAGACTGCAAAGGAGCTGGAGTATAGCCAGTGGATTGAGAAGTTAGTGGAGCCTGATACCCAGTAGATTGAAATGGAGGTTGATAACCTGTAGATTGGGCGGGCAGTTGAGCAGGGTACCCTGTTGACTGAGTTGGAAGGTTAGTTGGGTAACCGGTTGACTGGCTTGGAAGAGATTTGGGGAAGCCAGTAGATTGCTGCTGTAGGCCACTTGAGGAACTTTGTGCACCAGTCAATTGCGAGCTGTAGGAGGCAGCGGGCAGAGAAGAGGTAGGAGCGGACGAGGTGGAGTTGGAGGAACTGTCGGGGACGCTGAAAGAGATCAAGTCGACGAATTTTGTGACGTCGCGTTTAACGTCATCGGGAAGAGTAGAAGGGACAGGCGCGCCTTTAATTGTTTGTGAGCAGAGATACATGGCAAGGGCGAATTCAGGGAAAAGAAGAGAACCAGACTTGTTTGTGTCAGCTAGAGTCCAGATGGAGCCTAGGGTTGAAGCGGGCAGGCCGGACATGACCAAAACATCTCTAGTCAGGTCTCCCGAGAGGGAGAGCTCGCCCTGTGGGAGCTTTGAACGATATAACTGTTCATAGTTTTGTTGCTCGTCAGTGGAGAGGAAGGTGAGTCTGACTAGGGACAGAGTTAGAAGCTAGCGGAAAGAGAAGGGGGCAGAAGAGAACGTACAATCAGGGATTTTGAGGGAGGAGTTGAAAGCAGGAACAGGAGGGGCTTGCGAGGTCAATTGAGGTTGATTTTGAATGTAGCCGGTTCCTTGAGGCTGGACGAACTGTTGGTAGCCAGTTTGCTGGGGCTGTTGGTAGCCCGTTTGCTGCGGGTTTTGAAAATTGTTTAGATTATTATTGTACATTCGACGGGCAGCTAGTATCTATAGAGAACCCAGGACGAGCTCGGTAGGAGAGCGGAGGACTGGCGGCGGACTGGTAGAGGACGAGTAGGAGGGAAAGGAAAAGATGAGTTGTTAATATTTTCAGAGAAATAGATGGGAGAAAAATAAAAGCAGATTTAATTTCCAATGCTTTATATAAACCTAGACAGCATGTCTTTGGGTGTGGGCTTTTGCTTCCAGAAAGTAGTTGTTTTTACTTTTACGGTAGAGCGATGCGAGTTCAGGCCTGAGAGGGTCGTTTGGGTTTGGATCTGAGAGGAGCGATCTGATGCTGAGAAGGACTTTGGCGATGGTGAGCGCAGGCGACCACTGGGAGTTGAGAATGTCGACGCAGATGGTTCCTTGGGCGGTGATGTTCATGTGGTAGACTTTGGTGATGAAGGAGAGGGCTGGCGGTGAGAACGGGTAGTCGTGAGGAAAGGTGATGGAGAGCAGGTAGTTTCCGAGTTCGTAGGGGCTGTCGGACGGGCCTGCGATGGTCGCGATCCAATTGTAGGTTGAGTTAGTAGGTCCTGCAGAGCAGCCAGGCGGGGGGTCTTTTATAATTTCTAGGAGTTCTTTATTGATACGATTTAGGGACATGAAGGTGTAGGAAGTGTAAGAAGTGTAGGAGGTTTGGAGGTTTTATACTAGATTTTATATAAATTTGATATAGATCACGGAGGAGAGGTGGTGAGGACAGGAATTGGGCCAGAAAACTTTTCAGGGAGCTGTTGTTAGATGTTGGAGTTGATTTAGAGCTGTGGTGAGGTGACCTAGACTTGAACTGGAGGTGAATTGATCTAGAACTGGAGGTGACCTGAGTGATCTGGGTGACTTAAATGACTTGAGTGCTGGGTGACCTAGACTTTACTTAGACTTTACTTAGACTCCACCTAGCCCTCACCTAGACTTTACTTAGACTCCACCTAGCCTTTACCTAGCCCTTACCTAGACTTTACTCAGACTCCACCTAGCCCTCACCTAGACTTTACTTAGACTCCACCTAGCCTTTACTTAGCCCTTACCTAGACTTTACTTAGACTCCACCTAGCCCTTACCTAGACTCCACCTAGAATCCACCTAGACCTGACCCAGACTTGAACCAAGATTGAAACACCATTGAACAGACCGTAGCAATGAAAACATCACCACCAATCCCATCCCAATCCTCATCCCAATCCAATACATCCCCATCCCATCTCAATCCATCCCAATCCCAAATCTTCCTCAGTCCCCTCTACCCCCAATCTCATTGTGAATTAAAATTAAAGTGGGTTTGGTTTATTTTGGCTTGTTCCTCCGTTGTCATTTTCGAACAAAACAAGACTATTTTCCTTTTTCCTCTCTCCCTTTTTTCTTCTTCCACCTCCTTCCGCCTCTACATCACCAACCCATCCTTTTCTTCGTGTATCCCACACTCGTGCAATCAAAATGGCTGCTGTATACGCATCTGACGCTGTATGTATTTGCTCTCACCTGGCCGCCCGCTGTCCTAGCTCGCACCGGCCGCCCTAGCTCGCACTGGCCCTCTGTCCCCTTACTAACTTGTGTCCTAGGAAATTTTGTACGTCTCTATTAATCCTCCTCTCTAGTACTGATCTAATCTGTTTTTTTTTTTTTGCTTCTAGGGCTTCTTATCCTCAAAATGCTGGACCTAATGAACTGGGAGGTCGTCTCGGTAACCTGACCGAAAAGGAAGAACAAACCCTCAAAGAGTTCCGCCAGGCCCTCTCTGATCTTGGCTACACAGACCGTATGGACGACGCAAACCTGCTCCGTTTTCTTCGTGCCCGTAAATTCTCTGTCGAGAAGGCCGTCGAGATGTTTGTCAACTGCGAAAAGTGGCGCAAAGACTTTGGCACCAATGACATTCTCAGAGATTTTCATTACAACGAAAAGAAAAAGGTAGCTGAATACTATCCCCAGTACTACCACAAGACTGACAAGGACGGCAGACCCGTCTACTACGAGGAGCTTGGAAAAGTCAAGATCAACAAGATTCTCGAAATCACAACGCAAGAAAGAATGTTGAAAAACTTGACTTGGGAGTACGAAGCCTTCACCAGACACAGACTTCCTGCTTGTTCTCGTAAACAGGGCTACAATGTCGAGACTTCGTGTACAATTCTTGACTTGAAGGGCATCACCATCACTGCCGCCAGTCAAGTCTATTCTTATGTGCGCGAAGCCTCGGCCATTGGCCAGAACTACTATCCTGAACGCATGGGTAAGTTCTATGTTATCAATGCTCCCTTTGGCTTCTCAACCGTCTTTTCCATGATTAAGAGATTCCTCGATCCCGTCACTGTTGAAAAGATTCATATTCTTGGATCAAGCTATGCATCAACCCTTTTAAAGCAGATTCCCGCTGAAAATCTTCCTGTTAAGTTTGGAGGTAAGAGTGAGAGTGTTGGAGGTGTTGAGTTGGCTGATGACGGTCCATGGAGAGAAGAGAGGTTCATTGGTCCTGAGGGTCTTGCTCCTGTTTCTTCTGCTTTGGAGGAGGATGTTGAAGTGGATACTGATGCCAATCTTGCTGCTGCTCCCTTGTAAATAAGATCTTTTGTCTTTATAGATTACAATCAACTTTTTACTTTTTTTTTATAATTTTTCATAGTTGAAATCATTAAATATTGTTTTATTTTATGACTTCAATTTTTTATCTTATTAATGATTTCAATCTTTCATATTATCTTATGGTGATTTTATAATTTCATTTCATGAATCTTTCATAATCTCATTTAATGACTTCAATCTTTCATGGTCACGATCTTTCATCTTATTTTCATCATCACGATCTTCCATCTTATTTTCATCATCACGATCTTTGATCATCATGACCTGCCTTGAGCTTAAGAGTCAATGGCTCAAGAAAAATGAAACGATAAGCTGTTTCAACGAATTGTACCTGAAATTGGCCCAGGCACAGTTTATATTCATGTGACACAGAACAAAGCATCTTGTAGACGAGGTAGAGAAATAAAGCTTATGAAAATTTCTACTCCACATAAAATATTTCTACTCCACATATTCCAACTCCACATATTCATTAATATAATCAATTATTTACACAATCCATTTGAACCGCTAGTGGCCTAGCGGTAAACTCTAAAAACTCTCGGTTCAACTACGGGTTGAAGCATTCTTTTCAATTAGATTACATAACCGAGGGGCTCCTTCCTACGAGTGTGTTGATTGAGTCTCCTTCCTACGAATGTGTTGATTGAGTCTCATGAAGGATGGAAGAGCGCTCCGAACTTATCCGATGCCTTGACTCTGTAGCAGCCAAAAAATGCTGGAGAACATGTCCCAAAGAAGACAATAAGGAAATTCTATGAGACGCTTATCTCATTTTGATTGGCTCACAGTCGCTGACGACCCCACCCTCGGTGCAACAGACACAAACAAGCTTAATGAGAAAAGAAATGAAAAATTTCTTTTTTATGTACAATCCTTGCCGAGTGTCGTGCTCACACTGCATTCTTGTAAATTACATAATTCAAACAGTATGACATAAGATGGAAGTTTATTAGTCAGCTTTAAGAATTAGCAAGCAAATAATGAATATTTCTATTTTTTTATTTCATAATGGATTTAATTGTTTCAGAATCCAGACTTTTTCACTATTATACAATTATCCTTTAGCGCCCGTCCGAGTACTGATAAGCACGTGAAGACATGAAATCAATTGACAAGATTTTTGACAGACAAGATTTTTGACATTGTGAATTTGAAATTTTGAGCTTTAATCGAGAGAGCCAGACTAGACAGCTAGACAGCAAGACAGCTAGACTAGACAGCTAGACAGCGAGACAACAATCCAAACAAACAACAATCCAACTAAACAACTAAACAATCCAACAACAATCCAACCTAACTCATAACTTCATGACACATTAGATCCTTCCAGAGAACCTATTTGATTTCAACTTTAACAGTCTTATTCTTCTTCATGACCTCCAACTCATGCTGGGTATTAAGAGACCTTGGGTAAGCCTGGCGGACTGCTGCCAAAGGGCCTACCTTCGTAGCTTGTTGTCTGTATTGAGCAAATGTAATATATGGCAAAGTAGCAGCGTCTGAAGGAGCAGCAGCATCTGAACGGTGAACGGGAGATGCACCGGTCTTGGAGGCTTTAGTGGTTGACATGGCGCGCGAGGATCTAACCATAGACCTGAGAGCGGATCTGAATGAAAGCATTTTTGGCGTTGTTAAAAAAAAGTTGGAGAAAGCAAGAACTGTTGGTAAAAGGAAGAAAAAAACGGATATCCAATTCTTTTTATATTTTCGAAAAAAAAAAAAAATAAAAAAAATAAAAAATAAAAAAAAAAAATAAAATAAAATAAATAAAGAAAAGAGGAGAAAAAAAAGAAAAAAAATCGACTGACAAAAATGAAACTTTTTCTTCCCACCCAAATCTTGTCACTCAGGCCCATCGCTCCTCCAGTTGCTTTTTTTGCCATTACTCTTCAACAGTCGCGACCTCTATACCGACTACTGCTTATTTGTAGCGTTCGAAACGGTTAGTTTCCAGATCATGTCAGTTAACATGAGCTAACTGATTTAAGTAGTATAAATTTCTTTTTATTTGTCAAAGGGTCCATGGTAGATAGAAACAGGACTATAACCATCATGGAAACGTTATAGAAACATTATAGAAACATCATACAACTATCATACAACCATAGAAACAACCATAGAAACTTACAACCATTATACAACCATAAAAACATTATACATAGAAACTTACTACAATCAACAATCAGACTACATCTTTTGCCCAGAAATAAGGATAAACATCATTTCAACTGAAACTAACATCATCGTTTTTCAATGCTCGTCATCTGTTCTCCCCAGAATTCGACTATCGCAACGCCTGATTTTGTAAAGCTTTAGAGTTAAAGTGTTTGGAGTCAAATTTGACTTTAATATTGATCCTGATTATTGATAATCTCTTGATTAGAAAGCTCGTGATTCATCTTGATTGGATATATTGATAAACGTCATGTTAGATTTAAACTTGTATTCCATTTCTCCAGGTTTTTTTTTTTTTAATTCTTTTTTTTTTTTTAATTTTTTTTTTTTTTTTTTTTTTTTTTTTTTTTTTTTTTTTTTTTTTTTTTTTTTTTTTTTTTTTTTTTTTATTTTTTTTTTTTTTTTAATTCTTTTTATTTTTTATTTTTTATTTTATTTTATTTTTATTCTTCTCATTCTTCTCATTCTTCACTTCTCCACTACCCATTTTTTCTTATACAGTTCAAGTAATTCCTCAAGTATTACTAATTAAGTAACTCCCTTTCAAGTAACTCCCTTTCAAGTAACTCCTTTTTAAGTAACTCCCTTTCAAGTAATTTCCACTTTGACAACTACCCATCCTCAAGTACTAAGTAACTCCCTTTTAAGTATCTCCATTTCAAGTAACTCCCTTTAACTATCTCATTAACTCTAATTAACTCCCACTTTGACAGGTACAAACCTTAATTATTTGAGTGGCAAACCTCCATCCAACCAGCCTACTTTCGTGATCTCAAGCACCCAATCCGTAATTCAATATAAACTACCATAACTCCATCTCATCTCTTTCCCCCACAAAATGCTAGACTCAAACCCCAACTTCAACATTCCAAAATCTCTTCAGCTTCGCCTGTCTCCATCTAAAAAATCCTCAGCCTCGTCTAATGCTGATCGCCAACACCAAGCTGCACTTCGCAGACTCAATCATCTCTCCCAATACTCAATCAGATCTCAATCTATTCAGTCTCGCATTAAACAAATGAAACAACGTAATCTCAAATCTAAAATGTCTCTATCAACTAAAATATCCAGAAAAATGGCCTACGTTGAAAAATGCAGACTCAATGAAATCAATCTTAAAGCACATAAAGCAAGAATGTTCAGTGAAAAATTCGGCGTCGGTGAAGCTCTTATTACTGCTACCCCAGCTTTTGAACCAGCAATACTCTCTCTACATTCCATCCCCAGAAAACCTCCCAGAACCAGCAAAATCCAATATAACGAAGCCCTCTCAATCATTCAAAGATCAATTATATTAAACTGGCACCTCACCCTCATAAACAATCTCATCTCCTCAGACCCTTGGATCTTCAATTGGGACCCAAACTCAACCTCTTTTGGCCTCAATAACTCCATCGACGCTTACAACTCTATAGTCCACAAACTTGAGCATTCCACCTCTTTGCTTTCTACTCTCAACTGTATAACTGGCTCTTGCAAAAGCTCCCTGATTCTTGTAGCGTACCTCATAAGGCACCAGTCTGGGCTGCTTGGAGTATCTCGAGAAATACTCAACTCTGCTATTCAAATTGGTAATGCACTGTCTCTTTTCCTCAAACTCAGTGCAAGCCCACATCGACTTGCTTCTCATTTCTGGTACCTGGTTTATGATCTAAGAGGTTTTCTAGTTCTTCTCAAATCTCAATTGCGCACAGATGAGTACTTGACAAAAAATCATCTGAGAAAAGCTGCTATTGATAATGCTCTGCTTTCAGACATTTATAAATCTGACCGATTCCCCATTATATCCTCTCTGGATTCCAATCCTCTGCCTTCAGATATTTATAAATCTGACCGATTGAATTCCCTTCCTCTGCCGTCTGAATTTCATAAGACTGCTAGACAACGAATGTGGTCTCGATTTCCTGGACTTGATCCTTTGATAAAATTCACTCTCACAAATGATCTCTATCCATACTTGAAAACGAACAGTGATCTCCACTTGGAAACAACTAACCACTTTAATGATTCCCATGATATCTTTCTAAGAAAATTAGCATTTGCTCTCTCCATCAATACCGAGTTTTCTCTCACTCCAGATAACTTTCCTGAATACTCTCAGATCAAATCACTAATTTCATACAAGACTTCAACAATCCCGCACACCTCATGGATAGTTCAATCTACTTCTCTGCTAAATAAGACCCTTTTGTTACTCAATACGCCCAATCTTCCCTCTGAGAGCTATGTGCGGCAACTGGAGCTTCAACTGGATCACAGTGAATCTCAAATCATTCAAAAGCTCTCACAAATCTACTCACAAATTCTTCCTATAAACATTCCCTCTACTTATCTCGAGTTCATCACCTCTCTATTTAATCATATTTGTACCCAGATTAACTCCATTTTCCAAGAGCCTACCGCCAGATCAAACTTGATACAGAAACTTCAACTGTCTGAACCCGCAAGAATAGCTGAAAAGGTAAAAACTGGGCTTTTAGTCCTGAATATGGACTCTATTTTACCAATCGCAGACTTTGTTGCTAATACCGAAGACCCAAATCACTATTATCGACTCTTGAAATCAGGCCTATATAAACAGTTATTTGAACCTTAATCCTGCATGTAAAAAAAGTTTCACTCCTCCAAAATTTTCTACTTCACCAAGCAATCATGTCGGATTCTGAAGATGATGTCCAGTATGTATCTGATGGAAACACTTCATTATTCTAACCATTTTTAAAGGCTCTCTGCTAGCACTCTAGCACTATTAGCAGAGTTCCGTTCGGAACAAGAACAGCAGCAAGCTCGATTCAACGAGCTCTACTCAGCGTCTGAGGCTCAGTTTGAAGCATCCAAACGGTCTATTACCGACTTTCAAGAAGACTGGAACCTTTCTCAGTTCTGGTACTCCGATTCTACTCAGGAACTTCTGGCTCACGAAATGATGCAACCAATTATGAATGATGAATCAAGCAAAATAGCCATCATCTCAGCTCCAAGTGTATACTCTGCTATTCTCAAATGCTACGCCGATAAAGCAACTGACAGCACCTGGGATCGAGTCCTGCTCATGGAATTCGATACCAGATTTGAACATCTTGCAAAGTGGTTTGTCCACTATGATTTCAACTCTCCATTAAACATTCCAAAGGAACTCAAGGGCACTTTTGACAGAATCCTTATTGATCCCCCATTCTTATCTGAAGACTGTCAAACGAAAGCTGCCATCACTGCTCGATACCTACTGAAGCCAGATACTGGAAAGATTGTAATTTGCACTGGAGAAAGAATGAAAGACATAATCAAAAAGGTCTATCCAATGACAAAAGTAACTACTTTCCGACCAGAGCACGGAAATGGCTTGTCAAATGAGTTTAGAAGTTATGCTAGCTATGAAAGTGATTTAGGTAACTGGAAGTTTGAATAACCTTCATAAATCTACATAGACAACAAACTCTTTTGGTACTATATTCATCCATAGACATTCAGTTATCCAACAAACCCTTTTGGTCGGCAATCAACGTCAAGACTTTTCCAGTAGTCAGCGCAGACCTAATGTTATCAATAACCAAAACCTCCATTTCTTTGCGAGATTCTACCGAGTGCGTGCCTAGATGAGGGAGTAGAACTGATCTAGGATGAGAGAGCAAAGTCGGATGAACCACTGGCTCATTCTCAAAAACATCCAGACCAATGGCCCCAACTTTACCAGATTCCAATGCTTCAGCAAGAGCAGTCTCATCAACAACTTTGCCTCGGGCGGTGTTGGTAATAACAACTCCATCTTTCATTTTGGCAATCGCTGCTGCGTCTATCAAATGATGGGTCTCGTCGGTCAATGGACAGTTCAAAGCAAGAACATCTGTTTCAGCGTACAGATCATCCAAGTTGTCCTTGTAGTCCGAGTCCCCTTCAAGCTCTGGAGAAAGACGATTGCGATTGTAGTAAATGATCTTTTTGAAGCCAAAGCCCTTTGCTCTATCTCTCAAGGCCCGACCAATTCCTCCCATACCGACAATACCCAGGACCTTACTAGATGGATCATTGCCTAGAGGAACTCCGCCAATCCATTCGCCGTCTCTAAGCGTACGCTCACCCCATCCAAAGTTTCGAAGTGCCCCCAATATCAAGTACATGTGTGTGTCAGCAGTAGCAGCATCGACAGCTCCTGGAGTGTTTGAAATCTTGATTCCCTTCTCAGTGAAGTATGGTACACTAATCTGATCATATCCAGCTCCATGGCCACAGATATACTTGAAAGACTCTGGTATCGCCTTGCTCAATTCTTCATCGAAAAGACCGGTATATTTAACAGAAGGGAAATCTCTGTATATAGCAACAACGTCCTTATACTTTGTCTGCAAATCTGAAAGAAACTCTTCACGGTTGGCAGACGTGAGCTCCAACAACTCTGCTACATCTGACAGAGCTGACCATTCTTCATTAGCAAATGAAATGGTGCCGACTAACAAGACTTGCGGTTTGCCCATGGTGGTGAATATATAGAAGGAGAAAAATAGAAATAGAGAAAAGTTGAAATATATATAGGCGATGAATCACCAAAATAGCTTATTTTTTCCACTCACCTTATCTACCAAATTAACTGGTGCTGGAACTCGGTGCCGGCTTCAGGTCTAATATTTTCTGTATATTTTCCAAATTGCGATTGAATCGTAATATGGCATGTATATATGACTATGTATGAAAAACTTGGGTCATCATATATGGAATTCTCTCCGTGAAAAGATTCGTATTAGTACTCCAATTCTCAGTACTCTCCGTGAAAAGATTTTAGTACTCCAATTCTTAGTAGTCCCCGTGAAAAGATTCGTAAAAGTAAATTAGTGAAAAGAACAAAAACAAAAATGCTCCTCCAAGCGTAATATTTCTCAATGTAATCTTAGTAGCCAACATCTTGCCCCCAATAACAGCACTGGCAGTACATAGAAAGTGGCCAAAAATAGCACCGACTATAACAAACCAGTAATCGGATCCAGCAGCCATGGCAATAGTAGCAATCTGCGACCTGTCTCCCCATTCAGCAAAGAAAGTCATTGCAAATATCTGAACCCAAACTGGAGATAATACTAATCCAGCTAAATTACCCAGCCCATCGGATATCTGCCCAATAGCTCCCTTAAACGATTCCCACGAACTGGCATTAGTCCTTCGAGGTCGAGGTCGGTACAAAGATGCATCTCCAGTTTCAGTGTCCAGGCCGTCTTGCGAGATGCGAGGATTGCTCCCAGATCTCTTCATCATTGCCGCCTTTTCTCCCATTCCTAGCTCGAGGTCCTCTTCTTGCATTCCAAGCTCCGCAGCATTAATTTCAGCTTCAACCTCTTCCAGCTCTTCATCGACATGCTGATCCTTATCCATCTGGTACCCTTCTCGCAGCAAATTGAACCCAAACACTAAAAAGAGAACACCAGCAATAAACGCCGATATTTGCTTGGAGAAAACTGTGGGGAGAGCATGTCCAATTACTCCAGATAATACGGTCATGACCGCGAGGGCTGAAAATGCAGAGGTGATGACGGTAAGCCTATTGTGCCTCATGGCCATGATGGCAGCGATCAAGAAGGTCTTGTCACCAATCTCGGACATGACGGTCATACTAAATGAAACAGTCAATGAGTGCAAGACATCAGTGTCAACCTTGGGAGCCAGCCTCTCGACGGCAGACTTTGTTTCTGATTTCGAGTCCTTGTCTTCAGCGGTGCTACTGTCCAAAGAATTCGAGAGCCCAGATTTGTCGGACTCAGTCTTGGAGTCTCCCTTCTTGCCCGCAGCCTCGGCATCGTCGACTTTGCTCAATCGCTCGGGCTTTTGGGTTTTGCCTTCAGAGCTGACGCCCATGTTGTTCGGATCATAGTCGTTGACGACGACCGGCGCATCTTCCTTCGTTGCGACGGGCTTATTGGCCTTCTTGTTAGCTTTGTCATCTAAGGGTTCAGTATCGGGGATGTCTATCTTTTGATCGCTGAGTTTTGGCTCTGGCTTGTTGAACGTGCTGCTTTTGTCAAAGTCTTCAATATATGTATTATCTTTAGGAGCAAACTTTGGAGCTTTGTCGACCTGATTGATAGCGACGGCTTCCTTTGAATCTGACGGAATGACTTCAGTGCCCTTACTGACATCGAGATCAGCGGCCCCGGCGGCAGCCAACACTACTGAGCTTGCAGCCCAACCCAAAACCAACGGACTTAGACGCATTATGTTAATTATCTGAGCAACGAGCACAGCTTGCGAGGATGGAAGTGTGAGGAAAGGAGAGAAAATTTCGAAAGAACAAGTAATTTTAGAAATATTGGAATCTTAATTTTTCAGCGTAATATTCATCCTGGGGTAAATACTATCATCTGACGTTTAATCTGATACACGTATGAGGCTGATGCGTGTAGGAAATTGTTCAAGCTTAATGGAGGAAAGTTAATGGAGGAAAGCGAGAGAATGTGCATACGAGTTATGCGTAGGGATGATGTAGGTTATGTTTGTATGGATAGTATGTAGTTGATTTCATTGGTGAACGGTCTAGTAACGGTGGGACGGTGCTAAGGACGGTGTTAACGGTGCTATGGACGGTGCTATGGATGGTTCAATGCTGAGAACGGTTTAATCGATTTAAACGCTTCAAAGGACGCTTCAATTGGTTCAAAGGATGCTTCCAAGGACGTTACAAACACTTTAAACGCTTCAATTGGTTCAAAGGACGCTTCAATTGATTCAAAGGACGCTTCAATTGATTCAAAGGACGATTCAAACGCTTCAAAGGACGATTCAAATGCTTCAAAGGACGATTCAAACGCTTCAAAAGACGATTCAAATGATTCAAAGGACGATTCAACGCTTCAACACTACGCTTCAACTCAAAAAACGCTTCAAACGATATCGAATTTGTACTGAATAAATAACTATGATACTTCTATTTAGCAGCTAACGCTTTGAGAGATTCTTTGGCACAAGAAGAGGCAGAAAACGGATTGCATCCAGTGACAATACGGCCATCAGCAATCGAAAAGTCGTCCCAAGGACCGTTAGGAGGAACATAAGTAGCACCTTGGTTCTCTGCAACAGTCTGACAAGTCTCCAAACCTTTGGCCTTCATTGCTTCCTCAACGCCCACAATCTTCTCAGCATCGTCAGTGAAACCAGTAATCTTGTGGCCCTTGATGAGATATTCGTTGGTCTTGCTGTTCTTCAAGTTGGCAAAGATCAGAGGCCCGTGGCAGACTGCTGAAACTACACCGCCGTTTTGGTAGATTTCGTCGGCCAACTTGTGGAGTCCCTTAGCAGAAGGGAAGTCAAAGCAGGCACCGTGACCTCCAGCAGCAAAGAAGATGGAGTAGGCCTTGGGGTCCACTTGAGAGGCCTTGAGAATACGGTTGTTCTCGAAAGCATCGCGGAGACCAAAGCTATCGCTATAAGAGTTGTATGCCTCCAATTCTTGCTCGTTCAAAGCAGGTGCGACTACCGAGTGAAGGTCCAAGCCAACCTCTCCGGTCTCAGAGACCAAATCAACAGCGTAGCCAGCGTCGACGAAAACTTTGTATGGATGCGAAACTTCAGAGTAGTACAAGCCAGTATGAGAGCCATCAGCGTAGAAAGGCTGGGAGAACTCTGAGGTCAGGGCAATGAGAACGCGTTTGGGAAGAGAAGCCATTGTATATAGATTGTAGGTGTAGGTTAATGGTGATGGGAAGAGCAATGAAATTAGGGACAACTGGGCCCTTATATATTTTAAACTCAATGCTGCTATTAGAGTTGCTTCAAGGTCGCAATATGGGCATAAAAATTATGTGGAATGTTCTATGGAACGGCTCATACAAACTTTGAAGTCCCAAGTAGTTAAAAACGGTAATTTGTAATGTCCGTATACCGACGCCGGATATAGTTAAACAAACGTCGGGCTTATTTAGAGAGTCCGCCTTGTCGGTGATCGGTGACTTGCCCAATTAATTGTTTGGAAGCCCGTTGCAGGCTTAACGGATTTGATTTATAAGCTCTGAAGGATCTGGAAGGGGCAGGGCGTTGGGTTGAGATTTGAAATAAGTTTTTGACAGTTAACGGTTTTATATGCTTAACAGTATGAACCGTTAAAGTATTGGTATTGGTAATGGTAATGGTAAATGACTAATGGTAAATGGTCAACAGTAACCACTAACAGTAACTACAGCTCTCAGCTCTCAGCCAACACCGGACACCAAACACCTAACACCTAACAGCAACTAACCCTTCTAACAAATCCAATACTGTCTACTTGCCAATCTAGACCCAAGCCAATGACAGTAAAACACTCCTGCTTTCTAAAATAATTCACCGCCGTGTCTCAAAATTTGCTAAGCATTCAACATCATGTTTCTCAGTGCTTTCTTGTCGCTGATCTGCCAATTTGTTCTTTGTTTTTCTGGCCTTGTGCTTCTTTGGAGAAACGAGTTTAAATTGTGCATCCATCATGAAGCGTGCCTTGTATCAGTCAAATGAAACGGTATTCCTCTGTTGCCTTTGTCAATTTTGCTTATTTGTAATATTTGATTAGAATCTTAAATTGGGTACACTGCAATAAATAGTAATCTATGAAAGCTTAATTTTGACAGGTCGTTAGCGTCAACGACTCCATAAACGCAACCCTCTAATTCCTTAGTTGATAGACTCCTGAAGTACTTGAGAGAAATTCACTCTTGACGCATTCAAATATATCTTTTTTAAAACATATTATATACTTGCCCTCATCTTGAGTATCTGAAATATATCTTCACACATGAATTACACAACGTTTTGGTTTGAGATTGATTAAGAAAAATCTCATAAGATTCAAGTAAGGTCCCTTGGCCCAGTTGGTTAAGGCGTGGTGCTAATACTAAAGTTCAAAGCTAAGTTTACGCCAAGATCAGCAGTTCGATCCTGCTAGGGACCAATCTTTTTTACGTTTTGCATTGCTCTATTTTTTCATAACGTGTGCGTTTTTTAAATATGTACTCTTGAAGTGCCATTTGGCTTACAAAAAAGCAAAAAAATGGGGCCCAACCGGGAATTGAACCCGGGACCTCTCGCAAATGTGCTTAGAAAACCCTAAGCGAGAATTATACCACTAAACCATCGGGCCATTCAATAATATATCTAGTGTTCCAAGTGTATATGAAACCTACAATCTAACAAAAATCAATATATTTTAGCTAATCGCTTTAAATTAACACACAGTTTCTCTACTAATACCTTTGCAAATTTTGTTCTTAATAAGGCCTTCAACGCGAAAGATTCTGAAGGCAAAAATAAGAAACTTTTTTCTGACTTCCAGGCAACTGAAGAGTCCCGTATACAAATTGTTTTAATATGCTAAATATGCAAAAGTATGCTTCAACTCATTTTCATAGATATCAGACAGAATATAGAGATAATTCAGCGAAAACACGTGCCACTGAAATGTAATAGAAAATAGTTCATGCTATTTATACTACTAAATTTAAAAAAAAAATCTCCTAGGGGTGAATCGAACACCCGATCTCAAGATTACAATTAAACATTACAGTCTCGCGCGTTAGCCAACTGCGCCACCAGGAGATTCTTGTACAGTATCATGTATTTTATGTTGTCATACCGAAGATTTGTATCGATTCCACGTGATTGCGAATTTTCTGGAAGAAATACTGGACTTGCTTTACTTCGCAGCGACAAATATAAAAATTTCTTCTCACTCTCCCCTCTTCACTTTTCATATCACTTTCCAGCTTATTCGTCTGACTCTTCGCATTTCCAACTACCTCCGTCATAATGGTAAGTTTGACACACGAAGAACATAGTGCAAAGTTACTAACAGTTTCTCAATCGCCAGTCTGCCCTTAAAAGCTTCAAATCCGTCATTCCTCTCTTTGACCGTGTTCTTGTTCAACGCTTGAAGCCCAAGACCCAAACCGCTTCTGGTATCTTCATTCCTGAGAAGAACACTGAAAAGCTCAATGAAGCTGATGTTCTCGCCGTTGGTCCCGGTCTCCCCGACCCCAGATCAGGTAACTTGGTTGAACCCTCAGTCAAGGCCGGTGACAGAGTTCTCTTGCCTCCATTCGGAGGTTCTTCTGTCAAGATTGGTGAAGAAGAATACTTGTTGTTCAGAGATAGCGAAATCTTAGCCAAGTTGTCCAAGGAGTAATCTTAGAAGTCGTCCAAGGAGTAGCTTAGTCGCCCAAGGAGTATCTAAGTCGCCCCAAGAGTATCTTAGAGTATTCACGATGTTGGTTTTTGTATATAGTGTATAATATATTCTGTTTCTATCTAGAATACTTGATTGGCTACATGCGGAGAGGGATCTGTAGTGCTATGGAAAAAAAATTGTATATTAAAATAAATAAATAATACAAAAGCAATAAGTTACTTTCTATGCGGTTGTGGGTGAGGTTGCGACCGTTCATTACTTTCGCGACTCACAGAACTCCCATATAGCACAGGAGGAGTGTACAAAGAGTTGCCAAACATCGCTGTTCGAGCCAGACTCCCCAAAGCTACAGCAGCCATGGCTTCTTCCTCAGCTTCAGGCATAATTATGGACGGCTGGATCGAAGCTGCTGGTAGTAACGGTGGAAGGCCGGTAGAAACGCTCCGTTCCAATCGAGGAATGTACAGAGGAGATTGTTGTGAAATGGGCGGGAGTACTGGTCGTGCATATTGGGGTGCTGGAGCCACTGAAGTTAAGCTCGGCAATTGTATCTGAGAAGAGATCTTTGGTAACTCAGCCTTCAAAATAGAAGGTTCAGTCTTCACAATGGTATGTTGGAATATCGGAGTGGTAGACGGAATTGGAGACTTGTGTTCTTGAGCCTCAGCTTCATGAGGAACTAGCTGAGGACTTGGCTGGCTAACAGGATTCTTGGGTGCGGTCGAGATAACGGGTAGAGGAATCGATTCAGATATTTGAATGTTCTTCTTTTCAAGAGCTTGCTTCAAAGCATTCAAAGCGCGGTCGGACTTTCTGTTGTTGCGATCATCAGCTTTTTCTGTTAAAAGGGTCCAGCCTTTAGATTCCTTGTTGGCTTCATAATATTGCTTCACCATCTCTGAAGTTTTGTTTTTCAGTTTAGAAGCTATCTTCTCAAAGTCCGTCCCATGCGTAGACAATAGTTGCTGAAGAGCATTTTTATCAAATATGGACCAGATGTTTGAAGGAGGATCAGCCTTTTTGACATCTACCTTGACAACTATTTGAGTTTTCTTGGAGTCAACGACAGGCTTTTTCTCTTGTTCATCAACAGTCTTGTTCTCCTGCTCTCCAGGATCTTCTATGCAAGGCAATTTCTTCTTTTCAGTAGGAACATCCACCCTCTTTTTATCTGGCTCTTCTTCTTCGGCCACTGAAGACTTCTTTGCAACAATTTTCCCAGGAAATTTTCGCTTCGTACCTTTCTTCGGTCCCTTCCTGCTCCGATTGGCTAGCATTGATTTATAGTCAACTTCTTTCTTAGTCCTATAGTAATGTAGAACACAATCTCCAAAAGTCCGCCCTCCTCCCATATGTTTCGCTATGCGGCCAAACTGCTTTGGCGAAATAAGATATCCTTCACAAAACAGCTCGTGTTCCTCCGAAGTAAAGGGTGAAAACGAATAATCCATCTCCAATCGTTTGTACGGAACCGTTTTATCCAAAATGATATTGTTAGTATCCAAGTACTTGAGCTCATCCCTAACAGCCGGATCATATATCAGCTTGGGAATGGTGGCCGAAGTCTGAACTGCACGCAACGAAGGATCCATAGCTGTTTGTCGTTCCAAATTGGCTAGAATCTCCATAAACTCGGCCTCGCTTCTAACTGTATCTCCATGAGCTCTTGACCTTCTCGAACTAACACCTGGGGACACTGGATCCATCAGTGTTTGAGAATGAAGGCGCTCTGGCTCCTTTTGAGCGTTTTCCAGATGATTGCAATACGCGAGCCAGAAGGCTTTTAGTTCGTTGAATTGCTTTTCGTGAATAATAGAGCTCTTACTCAAGGAACGTTTATGCTGAGAGATGCGTATTATGAGCTCCTGTTTCATTCGATCAAGGCTACTGAGCTGGGCGGTAGGCAGAATCTGTTGCTTTGGATCAGACGGTAGATATTTCATGTACTTGTGGAGCTCTGTAGGAGTCAGTGATTTAACATCGTTGAATGCAGATTCGAGTCTGTTGAGAGGTAGTTCCATCTTTTCTGGTGCTGAGGAAGGGGATATATGTTCTTGTTGTTTTGATTTGGCCAAGTCCATAATTGTAATGTCCATTTTAGGCTCTTCTGTAAAAGACTTTACACTCTTTTCCGAATCACGAGGTCGAACATCAGTTTCCACCTTTACTATGGGTGAGGGTGCTGGAGACACTTCGTTACTTGAGTTTCCAGATGCTTTGACGATTTGAACAGAAGGAGAAAGTGATGGCAAATCTCTGTCTGAAGAACTTGTTGATTTCATTTCAAGTTCCACGTGTTCTGCTGATTTTGTTGACGGCTGTTGTGTTAATGTTACTGAAGCATCCGGTAGTTTATAATCCTTCGTAGCATGTTGTTCTGTCATTTCAGTATCCTCCTGTTCAGCAGTTGTTGTAGGGGTGGGAGTTGTAGAGGTGGTGGTTGTAGCAGCAGAGGCAGTAGCAGCAGTACTAGCAGCGACAGTAGCAGTGACAGTAGCAGTAGCAGTAGCAGTGGCAGAGGCAGTGGCATACGATACTTCTTCTGAATCTTGCTGCACGGACGCCGAGCTCTTTGCAGCGCCAACATGCTCAAGAGTGGGCTCAGACTTGAATCGACTCCGACTCTCTACATAACGCGTAAAATCGTCGGGCAGACTCCGTCGCTCGTCGATACCGGAGCTCCTTCTAACCTCGTCAGAGACATTTCGTCTCATTTCCTCAGAGTTGCCCCTCCGATCCTCACGAAGAATTTCGTCTCGTCGTTCGTCCGATACGCTTCTTCTCATGACATCGTCACCGCGTCGTTCGTCCGAGTACTTGCGGCGATATGAATAAAACTCCTGTTTCTCGTTGTACCTGTACGTAGGCCGCGGGTTTCTGTCGTAGTAGCTGGGGCCGTCGTAGTGTCTAGGGCCGTCAACATAGCTTTTCGGGCCATCGTAGCTATTGTAGGGCCGCGACGAGGGCGGCGGAGGAGGAGGAGGTGGTGGCGGCGGCGGCGGACGGTCGTAGTAAGGATCTTTCTGGTCGTCGTAGTAGCGCCGTCGCTCGTAGGGTCTATATCGCGGGCCTGAAGGAGGCCCCCATCTGTAGGTCGAGCCTGGGCCAGGCCCAGGGGGGAGAGGACGCGGTGGTTGGCGTCTCTGCGGAGGAGTTAGTGATTGGAGCTGGCGAGGCCGAGCCGGCAGGAGGACACTTACGTGGTATGGCGGCTGCCACCGCTTAGGATCAGGTCGTGGAGCCATTACTGGGCTTTTCTGGCAATTGCGCTGAGACTGGGAAAGGTTGTTGGCAGGAAAAGAGGAGATAAAAATTTTTATTTTTGAATTTCTGCTGGTAAAAATTGTCGTATTTTCAGTTGTCTGAGTCAGCAACACAGCGTACAGGCTTTTTTTGCTGTGAGATGGGAGAGGAAGCAGCGGCCATCAGCGATTTTGGGGGCGAAATCGAGCTACGGGCGAGTCGAGGACGCTGGAGACGCGGGCTTTGGGGCCAAAGGTCATTGTGGACGCAGAGCGTGGAGCGTAGCGGTTTGGCGGTGTTGACGCTGGAGAAAGGTGAGTGAAGAAGAAAGTGGGAAGGGATAAAGAAAAATTTGGGCTTGATTTTTTTTTTTTTTTTTTTTTTTTTTTTTTTTTTTTTTTTTTGCCTCTCCCAGCCAACTCCTACAGCCCTACCACAGCAGCAAATCAAGCAGCCTGAAAATGTCAGCTACAACCACCATCAACAAGTTCCTCGGGGGCCAATCGACTATCGTGGGCCTGCTGGCCTGCCAGCTCAACTCGTACCAAAGGTCCATTGAAACCACCGTGGTGGCCTGCACGTCCACGTCCCAGAAACAGTACGAAATAGAGCTGGAGGACACGGTCATCTTCCCGGAGGGCGGTGGCCAACCTTCAGACGTGGGCCTGTTGCAACTGGACGCCCAAGAGCCCGTTCCTGTGCTGGGCGCCCGTCGTGATGGCTTCAAAGCGCTCCATCTCGTGCCAAAACCGCTTGATCCGGGCACCAAAGTCACCGCCGTAGTCGACTGGCCCCGGCGTCTGGACCACATGCAGCAGCACACCGGCCAGCACCTGCTTTCCGCCGTTCTAGACAAACGGAACGTCAACACGGCCAGCTGGTCAATGGGCTCGCTCACCAACTACGTCGAGCTCACGCGCAAGCTGACGGCTGCCGAAGTCGACGACGTCCAAGCCGAGCTCAACGACATCATTGCCGAAGACAGGCCCATCTCGGTGATCCAGGACACCGCGGAACCCGACCCTGAAAAGGGCGTCATCAGAGTCATCTCCATTGACGGTATCGACAAAAACCCGTGCTGTGGCACTCATCTCAAGTCCACGGCCGCGATCCACGCTATAGCGCTCCTCCACCAGCTCCCCATCAGAGGCAGCAACTCAAGACTGTACTTTGTTGCTGGACATTCGCGACTGACGACCTTTGCGCGGAACGCCAATTCTGTGCTCAGGGCTGCCAATTCTTCGCTGTCCTGCCAGACTGAAGAGATCACCGACAAAATCGGCAAGCTCAATCTCCAGGTCAAGGACTCGCTCAACCGTGAAAAGTACTGGTATCTGTCAAACGCAAAGCAGGTGGCTACTGAAATTGCTCAAAAGCCCCCATCTGCTGAAGCGGTGTTGTTGCATTATGAGCCCAAGGGCGATTTGAACTACTTCAAAGCCATTGAGAAGGAGCTGGCCAGCCCAATTACTGGTACGCTTGTCTTTGCCGGCGGAGAGGTAGGTGAGTCTGGTCCAATTATTGTTCTCGGGAAAAATGTCTCAGATGTCAGCTCGAGGGTTGTGAAAACCATTCCTGGAATTAAAGGCGGTGGTAAAGGCAAATGGCAAGGAAAGGTTGTTCAATGGCAGAAAGTTTATATAGATGCTTTGAAAGCAGAGTTTGATTCAGGTGAAAATTAGTGATGTATTTGGATATTAGTGAATATTGAATATTAGTGAAGATACTAGTGAATATCAATGAATATTGAATATCAGTGAAAATATACTGAATATTAAGTTATTGGTGAATATTAATGATATTAGTTAACATATGTTTAAATTTGTCTGAATATTTCACGATAAATCCTTATTTATATTCATAATCTCCCTTGAGCCAGGTATTGAGCATATGCAAAGAATTGACCGGTTGGTCGTATGGAACTATATTGTTAGTAATGGTTCAATTGATACAAGCACTTGACTTACCCATATGTCCTGCTTCGTAAACTCGTAAAAATGTGAAATGGTGGGCAGATTTGACTTCTCCTGCCTTCTGACCATTGACATTCCAGGCTCGAGTAGATGCACTCTTGAAGGCTTCTTGTCCTGACCACTCCAAGTTGTCGGTCCATGCAACTTGGCCTACCCAGTTACAAATAAAATCTTTATCTCCAGCATATACCAATACTGGGACTCCAGATTCCAAAATATCCTTAACATCGTACTGGAACGGTTTGGCATAGTCTCCCGTGCTGGAAAATTGGCTATATGATAAAAAAAAAGTTAGTAGCCCTACTGGTAGTAATCCTGCCCACTTACGCATTAATAGTATTGTTGCAACTGACGAAAGAAGAAACATCGGCTCCTAGAGCCTTCCGAACGTGTGCCTGATTCAAGTACTTTGGAACGATTTCGAGATCTGAGTAACAAAGACCGTCGGGTGTCTTTTCACAAGGCTTTCTGACATCATAGATATTCTTGCCAGTTTGAAAGAATGTTTGTACCATGGCGTTTGAAGCGCGTGCAGCGCCTGTGCAAGATTGAAGGTCAGCGGAGTTTCGGTAGCAGTTGGCAGCCATTCGTTGAAAGTTGGGGACTTGGGCTCTCAGCATGGCACACTGGTATGGATTGAGAGAAGCTGGATGTCCTCCTCCTCCGCAAGCCATTTCTACATAAGATGGAGTTTGTTGGAAATCGTCAACCAGTCCATTGCCAATTAGCACGGAATTGAGTTTGAAGACCTGACCGTGCTGAGGTTCGGTGATGATAGATTTGGCAATGGCAGGAATGTAGTGGCCGGCGTATGATTCTCCTGCAATGTGGAACTTCTGGTGAGGATACTCAGGGAAGTGCTGGAAGAAGAGAGTGAGAAGGGCATTGACATCCTTAGCAGCAGTTCTAGTGTCTCTAACAGACTCGCCAGAGTAAGACATGCCTACGTTGACAGGCTGGTCAAGGAAAATAACGCTGGCATTGCTATTCCAGGAATGAGGGTTGTGAATTGGCTTGAGATCCGGTCCAATGCTGGACGGGCCCAATTCAAAGAACAAACCTTCTAGAGAGGAGCACCCAGGCCCGCCGTTGAGCCATAGAACAACAGGGTCATTATGGGGGTCGTTTCTGGACTCAAAGAACCAGAAAAATAAGTGCTTGTCATTTGTGACATCCAAGTATCCGGAGTACTGCTTGACGTTATCGACGCCCAGCTCCTTTGGTGATTTTAATCTGATGGAGTGGTCTGGAAAGTTTGCTCTATCGTATATTCTGTGTTCCCACTGGTCGTGCTCAATTTCACGACGGAAAACATGGTTAACAGGAGCGTCTTCACCTTCAAAGGGCAGGAGCTGAAGAGCGTTAGTCCCTAAAGCGAATAGCGAGGTAAGGATAGAAGCTGCTTTCATTGTTAATTAGAGCTGAGAGATGAACGTTGAACAAATATGTAAATGGGGGCGATTTGTCCTGATATATATTGTAAATTAGAATTAGCGATATGAAATTGCAGCTTAATGTTCTTTCCTCTCTCGTACCTCACAATTCGAGAATACTGGTTCTTTGCAATGAATCATGCTGGAAGAATTAATTAGCACGTTTACTGATTTAACGATTCTAATGCCAATACGAAATTAAAACCGTCCCTAAAGCCACTGAGGGTTTCACCTACCAGCTCATGCAATTTACAATAGCAACAGATGAAAACCCATTTTGACAATTGAGCCGCCATATAACAGAGGCTTCAGAGTTCACAGCCCACACTCGGAAATTAGTATTTCAGATATCGAACGAGGCTGCTGTTTTCAGATATTGTGCTGCTAAAACTTTTTTTTTCTAGAGCTGAAACAGATTCGACCTTCAAAGATGCCCTATATCAACTCCAATGTTAAGGCAGCACTTTAACGTCGAATCCGGAAATTCACAAACTCTGACATGAAGAGGCGCGGCTTGTCTCGTTCCAAGTGTCAACCTAAATTAGGAATGACCTAACCCTTGAACCTAACAAAACATGGGCAATGAGAGAAGCCAGGTACCATAATAGATTAAGTAGAGAGATACTAGATACTAGTTACTATAGTAACTATAGTTATTATAGAGTTATTATAGAGTTACAGAGTTATTATAGAGTTACAGAGTTGTTATAGAATTACTACGAGTTACCACAGAATCACTACAGAATAACACAGAATCACTACAGAATAACACAGAATAACACAGAATAACACAGAATAACACAGAATCTACTACAGAATCTATCACAGAATACTACACAATTACTACAGAATCTACAAGCCATGGACAATAATGAACAGCTTTGTGTGCTCCAACCCAAATGAACTTTCAGCCCTTCGCCTGTGTCAAACTAAATTTTTTGTCCCAAGGCCAGCAATTTGAGTCTCTTATGTAATATCCACGTCATAACCCTAGATTGAATAGGGCTTCAAGAAATGCACTTTTTCCGTTTTCAGATTGGAAATTACATAATCACCGTCCCAACTTGAAAATTTTTGTTCAGCGCTTGACAACAGCTCCCAGAGGGATTGTTCTTTCATAATTCATTGACTACCAGAATTTCTACAGGTTAATCGTCAAGATGTCTGAACTCGTCGTCACTGAGAAGGGAAACTTCCAACACATTCTTCGGTATGTTTGAAAAGATTTTGTTTGGAGGAGGGTCATGATCGTGGATGGTTAGAGGATTGGGATGAGCTGGTGAGGTGTGAGGTGTGAGTGGTGAGCAGTGAGCAGTGAGCGGTGAGCAGTGAGCGTTGAGCGGTGAACGATGAACGATGAGCGATGAGCTGGTGTGCCCGGTCGG
>JAJMHM010000075.1:37972-54169 GCA_030566045.1 Geotrichum geniculatum | reverse complement strand
AATATAAAATATAAAATATAAAATATAAAATATAAAATATAAAATATAAAATATAAAATATAAAATATAAAATATAAAATATAAAATATAAAATATAAAATATAAAATATAAAATATAAAATATAAAATATAAAATATAAAATATAAAATATAAAATATAAAATATAAAATATAAAATATAAAATATAAAATATAAAATCTATTATTAAATCTATAAAATCTACAATTGTAAAATCAATTGTAACATCTATTGCATCCATTGTATTTACAATTGTAAAATCTATTGCATCTATAAATCTACAATTGTAAAATCTATAATAGAAAATTGTCTATATACAAATCGACGAATATTAAACTTAAATAAAAATTAAAAATACTAACTGTAGATACAAAATACTAGTAAAGGGCTTGTTCGTGAAGTACTTCACGATTACCATACATCTCCATTTGTCTATCTCTGAATTCCTTCTCATGAATACGCTTGGTTTCTTGGAATCGCTCAATGTCTTGAGAAAGCAATTCCGACCAGTCTTCTAACCAGGATTCAGTCACTTCTCCCTTAACTCTAGGATCAAAAGTCATAATAGGCTCAGCGTTCTGTTGATGCTGAAGCGTATATGAAGATGCTGGAGGCTGCTGCATTTCATGGGGAGGGGGCATTGGGGACTCTTCATCATGAATTTGAGCAGATGGTTGTCGGTAGTGAGCTTCATCAATTTGAGCAGAAGGTTGTCGGTAGTTAGCTTCATCATGAATCTGAGCAGATGGTTGTCGGTAGTGAGCAGACTGCTGAGACGCATTTCTCATATGAGTAGGAGACTGCTGAGAAGGTTGTCGAATATGACCAGCAACCTGCTGAGATGGCTGACGGGAATGTGTAGATACTTGCTGAGATGGTTGACGGGAATGTGCAGATACTTGCTGAGACGGGTGTCTCATATGAGTAGGAGACTGTTGCGATGGACGTTTGGCGTGTGTGGGCGACTGCTGTTGAACAAGATGTCTGGTATTAGTAGGCGATATCTGAGAAGATTGTTGAGTATGAGTTGGAGATAACTGGGTTTGAGCTGATAGTGGCTGGATCTGTCCAAGAGTTGCTGACTTCACTGACTGTTGAGATGGCTGTCTTATGTGATTAGAAGTAACTTGAGCTGATAGCTGTCTCGAGTGACTGCTAAGCTGCTGAGAAGGAGTCTGGGGAGAAACTGGCTGAGAATTTGGTGTTGAAGGTCGTAAGTAGTCTGCTTCAATTTCCGCTTCTTGTGCTGCTATGGGATCAACCATTGGTAAATCTTTATTGACATCAACGCTCTTTCTAGACTCTTCACCTCCAACCATGTATGCCTGGCCACCAGTAAATGAGATCCTTCGAGTGTGATTGATCTCACCATCTTCACCCCATTGAGAATGATCGTTATTTATCATTCCGACATCACTGGCAGTAGCACGGTGACTGTTTTTCTTGAACTTTGGAATAATGGTGCTGAATCTGCTGGTAACTTTAGATACACCATTCGAAACACTAGCTAGTCCAGATAATCCAGACAATCCAGAAGCACCAGTAGATGTCAAAGGGGGAGCAGGCATTGAAGGGTCTTTGGGGGCAATTTTCAGCTGTCTCAAAGCATTGCGCACTCTCTTTGGGAAAAACTTCTTATTAGGTGAACTTGAATTAGAAGATGGAGTGATAGGCATTGACATTGGAGCAGAATTGGACTTTGAGGGAGGGAAGGGAATTTCAGCAAAGTTGACGTTATTGTGAAAGCTTTCTCCTTCGCTGCTGTTGAGCTCATGGTTTTGATGAGATTCATGCTGAAGGGAATCAGTAATAACATCGGGAGGCTGATCATGGTGAAGAGGATGATGGTGGTGGAGAGATTCTTGAGCTTGATGATGTACAGAATCATGGGCTTGATGATGGATAGAATCATGAGCTTGATTGAGAGGATCATGGTGATGGACAGAATCATGAGCTTGATGGAGAGATTCATGGTGAAGAGAATCAGCTTGATGAGGTGTTTGAGAAGGATAAGGGAAAGAAGTAGAATGTTGAAGGGACTGCTCAAGCTCCCTTTGCTGTTGAAAAGGTTCTTCAATGTCAATTTGATTCTGAGAATGTATTTGCGGATGAAGATGAGCTTGAGGGTTGAAGGTTTGTGAGCTATGATGTTGGAGTTGCTGATCTAGATTGGGTTGACTCAAATCACTTTCAGAGTTTACTTCAGGAATCTTCATCAGCTTGGGATAATCAGACTCTTTCTTGGGCTCAGGAGCCATTTGCTGTTCTGTTTGCAGTTGAATTGGAATGGTTGTTTCTTGTTGCTGCATTTGACGATCCAGCTGCATTTGAAGTTGACGTTGTTGAGACTGAAGCTCGACCAGCTTTAGTTGCTGACGCTTTTGAAACTCTTGACGCTCTTCTTCCAAGCGAGACATGAAATCAATCTCTTCTTGATATGAAAGACCGGCCTGACTAGCCACTGGCATCGACCCCATATTAGGTCCGTCAATTTGGTCCATGCCTCTCTCCATTTCAGGCTGGCCACTCATAGTACGTTGATGAAGCGTAATGTTTCCATTGATTTGTTCTTGTCCCACTTCCGAAGAATGTGAGCTTGGTTGAGTTTGAAGTTGAACATGTGCTTGGGCCTGGAGTTGAGCTTGCTGTTGTTGGAGCTGTTGTTGAAGCTGTAGTTGAAGCTGCTGTTGCTCCTGCTGCTGTTGCTCCTGGTGTTGCTGAAGAACAAGTCGTTGCTGCTGAAGCTGTTGCTGCATTTGGATATACTCTTGTTCTAACCTCTCTTCATTTTGTCGATTAAGACCACTTTGGGGATTAAAATCATTTTGGAAATCAGCTTGTTGGAATTCCTGCTGCTCGGATATGGGGTTGGCTTGTTGCTGCTTTTTCAATTCGTGCATTCTCAACTGTTCCTGCTGTCTAGCTTTTGCCTGTTCGAAATACAAATCCTCAATAGATTTATGCATTTGAACTTGCTTTGGCGAAGTGTACATTGGAACCAAGTTGTGATTTGCATTCATTTGCGGAGTCATGGGATCAATTTGTATTTGTGTAAGGGCTGGCTGATCAGTATGAATAGACATTTGCTTTACATGAGAAGCCATTGAAGGATTACCAGGGGCAGAAGCCAGACCGTTTTCTTGTCCATAACGATAACCATGGTCTCGACTAAAAGAATTTTCAGAGTCCATTTCGTCTACTTGCTCCATTTGTCGTTGAAGCTGCTCCTGATAATGCTTCTGGACCTGTTCTTGGATTTCTTGAGCAAGTTGCATTTCTAATTGTGAGTGCTTGGTTTGAAAGTCCCGGGGCTTCTGGAACTTGTTTGCAGTCAAGACTTCAGCTCCAGAGTCATCTTCAGAGGTGTATTCTAAATCGGAAGAGACCTCTTCAGAGTGGATTGTGCCTTGAAACTTCTTTTCAGCGTTTAATCTTAAGCTCTCACTCAATAATTTTTGAGAGTTTGCAGAATTAATAGGAGAGACATGGGAAATGGTATCAGTTGGAGAGTCAGCCAAACTGGAAGTATCCGAGTTTTCAGCAGGACTCATGAGTTCATCGTTGGCCTGGGGCCACCCATAAGATTCTCCAGTCTCGTCTATTATTTCTTGGGGCTCATTTATATCTACTTTGCTGAACGAGCGAAGCGACAAGTTGTCCAGTTTATTTGAACTCATAAGCCCAAACTCCTTGTTGAGAAGAGAATAAAGACTCATGGAAGCTGTAACATCGTCGTCCATTGATAGATGGAAGTCAACAACCGATTCATTGGCACTATTCATTTTTGAAAGAAATGGCAAAAACGAACGTAAATTGAAGATTTGCTTTCCAGCAGAAATTAAGGATTCTCGATGTATTTATAAACCCCAGTAGACGGATAAAGTTAAATTGGCTTTTACAGCTACAGACTAAAATCTTGGGTCAGCCTGGAGTTGTAGATTGGAATATAGATCCCACTATTTTGCGCCATTGAAGCCAAACCAATCATGCTATAGTTGAGTCTCTGGAAATTAGTTGGCATTGGCAATTCATTCATTCGAAGTGTATTTTTTTTTACTATTTTCAGAGATGCATATCACTTTTCGAGCTAGAGAGATTTAATATACTGGTATAATTAAAATGAAAGCATTAACTTTATGGACTCTGGCGACTGGCCCAAAATTAGCGAGGCATATCACAAGTACCAAAAAGGAAATATATCACATGATACAATACGTTGAGGATCATGTGACAATATTATAATATAGGTTGAGGGATAGAGCATTACAAAATAGAAGGGCATTACAATGATATCACATGATAATTATATTAGTCACATGATATTAAAGTGATTACATTAGTCACATGATAATGAGATGATTACATCAGTCACATGATAGTAATATGCTGATATGATGGTCACATGATACTCACAGAGTGGCCATATATTTTCAAGGTGCTTACATGCTGGTCACATGACATGACATCACATGACATGAATAAGATGCTTAATATTGATTTAATCATTAGGGCAAAAGCAGTCACAAACTAGGTTTGTACCCACGAAAAAAATTTTTGACGAAAAGAATTCAAGAACGATGAAAAGTTCGATTTTTTCTTCTCTTTCTTCTTCTTCTTCAAGACTATAAAGTAAGGACGACGCACTTTCGACTGCCGACGAGCTTTAACACTTCAAAGATGCAAATTTTCGTCAAGACCCTCACCGGTAAGACCATCACCCTCGAGGTTGAGTCTTCCGACACCATCGACAACGTCAAGTCCAAGATCCAGGACAAGGAAGGAATTCCCCCAGACCAACAACGTCTTATCTTTGCTGGTAAGCAACTTGAGGATGGCCGCACTCTCTCCGACTACAATATCCAAAAGGAGTCCACCCTTCACCTCGTCCTCAGATTGAGAGGTGGTGGTAAGAAGAGAAAGAAGAAGGTCTACACCACCCCCAAGAAGATCAAGCACAAGCACAAGAAGGTCAAACTCGCTGTTCTTTCTTACTACCAAGTCAGCGATGACGGTTCCGTCACTCGTCTTAGACGTGAATGTTCTACCTGTGGTGCTGGTGTCTTCATGGCCAACATGAAGAAGAACGACACCAACGTTGAGCGTCAATACTGTGGTCGTTGCGGTCTTACTTTCATTTCCTAAGCTATTTAGTTAATAAATGTCCGTTTCTATCAAATCTTTGTCGTAGCAAGTGGCGATATGAATTTTTTGTAAATATTACTAATTATCATATCAGCAATGTAGTAATATTATTAATCAGCTTATTAATATATTACTAATTATTATTTTATCAATTTACTAATATATTACTAATCATTATCTCATCATTCCTAATCATCATCTCCCAGAGTCTGAAAAATTATTTTTTGGCCAACCAAACCTCCTTCTTCATCCTATAACAATGTCAAGAAAAGTTGCGAATGCAAAGAGTGTACTGGTCAAATTGATTGTAGGAGCAGGACAAGCAGCACCATCACCACCCGTGGGACCTGCGCTTGGATCTAAGGGTGTTAAGGCCATTGATTTTTGCAAGGAGTTTAATGCCCGTACAGCACATTATCACCCCGGTGTACCCATTCCTACGGTCGTGACTATTAATCCAGATCGTACGTTCACTTTCGAAATCAAGAGTCCACCGACAGCCTGGTTAATTTTGAAGTCTGCTGGAGCACAAAAGGGGTGGGCCAGCGCGAAGGATCCAAAGGTTGGAACTATTTCATTGAAGCACGTATATGAGATCGCCAAAGTTAAAAAGACAGACGAAAGGCATAAGAATCAAGAGCTGGAGAATATTGTCAAGAGTATTCTTGGAACTGCAAAGTCTGTGGGGGTTGATGTTGTTGCTTAGAGAGTTTTCTTATTTCTGTACATATTATATTCATTATTGATTCAAACCAACCTCTGGCCATGGATATGGTTGATTATTCTCAACTTTCTTATAAACATAAACCTCATCCTTTAGTACAAGAACTTGGCTTATCCAAACTTTCCAAAGATCTTGAGGGTCTTCGTTAAGTCCAGTAATATCTTTAACAGTCTCGACCAACGCATTTGGGTTCTTTGCTATATCATTCAATATAAGCTTCAATCCTCCTATATTGATGGATTCAAATCCTCTAACTATCTCGACATTTAGCCATTTGTATTCCTTAGGAAGACTGAAATTGTTGTTAATTTGGTCGGGAGGTATTACAGAAATCACAAAGTCAAATGAATCCTGAATCTCCGACAATTCGTCTTCATCTTCGGTCTTATCGTAAATGACCCACGGAGAGGTTTCTTCAGCGGACACTCTTGGGGAGTAAAGCTGTCCAAATCGCGAGGCTCCCGTCATGCAAACTGGGACGTCCATATGGACGACCATAGGCTCGTCTTTATACTGTGCGAAATCAACGACAAATGGGGAAAGCTGGCGAGCATGAAACTCAGCCAAAGCGGTTCCTCCTCCGTAGTTGTGCAAAGACACTAGAACTTTGACTCCGGTAACTGCAAATATTCCGAGCAGAACAGTGACGATGCTCAATTGGAAGGCCCATTTGACGACTTCTCCTACCTTGATCTCCAGTACGTGCGAGAAATGCACAATACCGTTGGCAGCTAACAAACTAAACACTGGGACGACGTACACCACGAATCTCCATTCTTTGTGGGGCTGGAGCGAGTAAATGGCTACAAACAAGAGACTTGCGAGACCCAGCGCTCGCAAATGGTTGAAGCGCGCAGTGGGTTCTTTGAGGAAGCCCAATGGTGCCAGGAAGAACAGAATGAAGTAGCCAAATGGATAGGGGAGTGAGCCGCCCAATATATTTGGAAGATGAGAAGAGAAATAAGCGTGGATTGGCTCTACACCCCAGTTTGACGAATTGCCCTGGACAACGTTGAAAAGAAAGCCTTGAATCTCTGGAATCATGAGAGGCTTTTGCCAAAAGTATGAGTCCACTAGCAAGGAGAGCAGAGATCCAAATGTTCCAGCAGCGATGACGGGTTTCAGAGCGGATCTGAAAGAGATTCTTTTGAAGAGCAGTAGGGACGTAAACAAAGCAGCTAGAAAGACTGCGATTTCAGAGCGGAACACAATTGCACTAAAGGCCAGGAGACCTAGAGCAGGCTGATAGCTGGCTTCAAGAGTGTAGGCTATAGCCAGAGTGGTGAACGGGGTTGCGAAGAAGTTGGGGAGAGTTCTTGAGCTGTAGAAGTTGAAGTGGAATTGAACGAGCAGCAGAGCCCAGAACCATTTTGTGACATGAGAGTAATCAGGTCTTTGGTCTTTAGAACGATTTGAATCAGAATAACCGACTCTTACGCAGGTCCAAGAGATGGTGTCTTTGAGGTAGATGAGAGTAAAGCCATTGATCATACCGAGGATTCCTCGTGCTATGATTTGGATGAGGAGCTTGTCCTGAGGGAGGTCAACGGGGAGAAATCGTAGAACCAGTTTGAGCGGCAGAGCGACGTACAAAGCGCCTATGAAAGTGCGAGGAACAACGCCGGGGAACTCAATATGATCGTACTAAAAAGCATTAGAGAGATGGAGATAGAGCAGGATTAGGACTCACGTTTGAAATGTTGAAACCGTGGAACAAGATATCATGGATTGCTTGAATGTTGAAAGATTCTTCGACTTTTGTGAAGGGAGCACAGGCCGTGTAGCCTGTTATCACGGTTAGTAGTAAGAAATCTGACCAACCTAATTGCATTGTTAGTGGATGGTAGGAAGGAGGGTTGGGAGGTTAACTATAAAGCTACAACTAACTGAGCTACAGCCAACAACCAGCTAGAAGCTGAGTTAGAGCTGAGCTGAGCTGAGCTAGAACAGAGCTACACCTCATCAGAGCTAGAACAGAGCTACACCTAGAGCTAGACCTACGAGCTCCACAAGAAATCATAAATCATAAATCATTATATCATTAAAGTTAACATGCCAATAGAGACTTTCTCATTATAAGAGCGTTTCTATTTTGACCATAATAATGCTCTTTGCAAGAATCTGTTTCAAAGCTGTTTTTCTCGTAGAAAGTAATGGCATTTCTGTTACTTTCATAGACTTCTAGCCAGACAGATTTAAGAAGATTGTCATGAACTGGAAAAGATTCCATGAGCCGTTCAAAGGCGTCGAGCATCTTTTTACCGATTCCTTTGTTTCTGTAGGCTTCATCAACAGCTAGAACAAAGATATGGGCCGAGTTTGATGCCGAATTGAACGAGCCAGCTATTGAGCCGATGATTTCGGAGGTCTGTGAGTTAGTATAGACGAGACAAGAATAGTGCTTTTTGTATAGGAATTGGAGGTAAAAAGCTGGAGGATAGTGAGTGCTGAGAGACTTGTTGATGAATTGATGAAGGTTGTTTATGTGTTTAGATTTCATGGTGGTGATTGAGAAAGGTTCTTCATGGTTAGATGAGTTGTAGTTGGTTTTGTAGTTGGACGAGTCGGTTTTGTATTTTAACGAGTCGGTTTGGTAGTAGGCTTTGCAGCTGGATGAGTCGGTTTGGTAGTCCGCTTTGTAGTTTGACGATTCCGCTTTGTAGCTTGACGAAGTAGGTAGAAGATTTAAAAATTGGTTTGTCGAAATAATTTGAACGCTCATTGTTATCAGTACTAAATATTACCCCACAAAAGTTAAGGATAATTCAGTAGATTTATATATTTTTTATTTCAAATTTCATATTTCAGTTATCTTTAACTTCCGTGCTTGACTCGGTGATATTGCTAACGGCTCGTACTGATTTGCCACTAAAAAGCTCTCTAGCCTGGCTTCCCCGGATTTATTCGCTAGCGCTTCAGCACCAAAATTGTCAGAAATCAGTCGATTTATACTTTGCTCCGGCTGTCAGTTTGGTTATATTAAGTTCGTCCAGACCCGGTGTCTTTTCCGCTTCAACCCGATTTCTCAAACTCAGCTCGGCCCTTCGTCATGCTGCGTGTCTCACGTCCTTCCACATGCCATTATTATTCATCATTGAAAGATGAATAAGCTGTCTGTAAAAGGAAATGTGACAAGAGTGAATTCTCTTGTCTTATTAACTTGATCTAAATTATATTCCAGTCTTGTGGATCAACAATTCTTATTAAATCTATAAAATTTATATACTTAAACTATCTTCATATATCGAAATCAAGAATTTAAGAAACTTTAGTAAACTTGAATTTCAATAAATTTCAGTAAATGGCGAAACTTCAAAATTTGAATAAATGGCGAAACTTCAAATTGCAATAAATTGCAATAAATCTTAATAAATCTCAGTAAATCTCAATAAATAACAGGATTGTCGATATTGTCGCTAAATGTCGTATCTAAACTCATCTAAGTAAAAATTCCTTGGTTATGAAATCTGGAAGTCGATTCTTTATAACTGTCTGGGGCGATGACACTTTGGAGCTTTTATGATAATGCTGACCTGCTTCAAGAAGCGAACTTCCATAATCAGACTCAACTTCATCACAAATCTCAGTGGATTCTTCCACAAAGTCTCCAACATATGGATCATACTTGTACTTGACAGCTCGAGAACTCGCCACTTTATAGTTAAGTGACAGTCCAACAGACAGGTTTGACAGTTTTGGCGTTGAATATGAATAAATGGATGAAAAGCCGGACATGATGGAAGATGAAAAATCGGACATGGTGGAAATGCAAGTAGTAGTGTTTTCGTAATGAAGATTGATATTTTACAAGACATTCTTCTCATATTTATGTTTCTTGAAGAAATGTCAAACCGTTGATCGAATATTCCATCTTAAATCAATTTCATTCAATATTAAAGACATTTTCATATTGGCTTTTGGAACTTTCCTTGGTCAAGATTCACCTTTTCATGCTAAAAATCATTGTGTAATATTCAATAAAGCGTCTCTTCTGGAAAAAATTAAAAACTCGGCAACGGGGAATTGAACCCCGGTCCCCCGCGTGCTGATTACTAGTAATCTTGACAGGCGGAAATTCTAGCCACTAAACTATTGCCGATTGTATTGATAAAGGAATTTTATGGAAAAATTATAATCCTTTGTATAGCAGAGACAATTGTAATGGAACAATCTTTAGAATCATCTATAATTCTCTTTCATAGAATCTACAACTTTCTTTCATAGAATCTACAACTTTCTTTCATAGAATCATGTACAATTCTCTTTCATAGAATCCACAATACTCTTAATTGAATACAATACTCTTAATTGAACACAATTCTTAATACTAGACTGAAAAGCATGTTCTAGTAGCCATACCAGTAAATTATTATTTTCATGTCTCCATTATTATTCTCATTAAACTTTAGGCATGTTCTTCAATGACAATTTGTGAAATCATGTCTCAAACGAGTCTTTTATATACAATCATTGAAATGCTCTTGCTATATACCAAAAATTAAAAGACATACTTGCAACCATAATGTATCAATCGATATTAAACAAAAATTAAAGCAGAAACTGTTATTTGTAATGTAGTCGTACGTCTTAGCAAACAATGTTGCCTTGCTCCATTTTGTCAAATTGTACAGTGTTTTCAATATAGCTATTATGAATAAAGGAATTCTATCACTGTTTAATTTCTACAGACAACGTTCTCACTTAATTGTAATAATACTGCAAATTTATCACTGCACACAATCAAAATCAGATCAGCTAATAATCTCGTTGTGTTTTAAACCTGTTCAAAGAGCTGAAAAGGCAAATTTCGTCAATCCAAAGATGAAATCACCATTCTAGTACCTGCATATTTTAGTACTTGAATATTTCAAAAATTTGTTACTGAGCTTTGTTCCAGAAAATCTTTATAGAAGCCATCGCTCACTTGTATTTTCGAAATTAGTTCCATTATCAACCTTGAGCAAAACTAATATTTTTCTACTATTTGTGCAATTGACACTCCTGAACAATGTATTGAGCTCACGACCATCCACTAATATTGGAGATTACCCTTCATACTTAGTACCTTCATTTTGCCTCTACTATAAGAGCAAACTCAGCAACAATTTCACAGTATATCTTCAAAAAGAATATTGAACAGTATACAAATCGTCATTCCAAAGTTGATTTCCTTTCACCAACTGGCCTTTGTATTAAACTTTAGGCTCTTACACTGTTCACTTTAGATTTACTGTTGACATGAACAGGTGCCAGGCAACCTTACTCTTAACTTAATTAACAATATCAAGAGGGGCGACACTTCTTTGTAATGGAATGATTCATGAAAATAGGTATATGGCGATTTTCAAATTTGTACGCATTAGAATCACTTCCTATCCACACTACTTTCATGATTAAGTCACAGACCGGGAATTCTAGCAAAACTTTATAGCTCTAGTCGAATACAACCGCAGAACTATAAAATAAAGTGTAGACATACTTTGTACGTGCTTTTAATAGTGCGAACCAAGATGAGAATGTACTTGTTCTCACGCTCAATGGCAGAACTTTCAATCGAGCAAGTGGATTAAAGCCTTTTACAGAATCGCTGCGTTTACTCTTAACCGAGTTGATAACTACTGAAAGCTAAATGACGCTATACCGGTTTTTGGCTTTATGCAAGAATCTCAGTGAATTGAACAAAGGCTTCAGATTAACTACTTCCCTTCTACTGAGAATAAAACAAAGGAACCATTACACTGTCCAACCCATTGAGTTTCTCCAGAGACGCGTTCATACAAAGAACCTACATAAGCGGCCTGAATGATCTATTGTCCAATATAAGACCATATTGAGTGAAAGAAGCACTTCTTTGAGACTCCACTCTGACACTCCAATGGCTCATTCTCCTTATATCTTCTTTTTTTTTTTTTAAATTCAGCATCCAAAAAATAGGCGAAAACTGATTAACGCTGCAATTAGTCTACCACTCCAACATACCTAGATTTGAGCCAAAAATTAAGATTATAACTTGCATTATCAGGCACACAATCCGCCATTGAATTGGGTAGCTAGAAAATAAAACTACACTTTAGATTTTGGTACATGTCTACTTAAATTGTGGAGATTAGTTAACTTGCCTGGTTTTTAAATTTCGTATTCATTATATTCAGTGGTTGGAAGCTCACGAAGGCAAGCTGAACTGGGATGCACCTGTTAAAGCTAATGGTTTAAATTGACACTCAATGTAGTAAAGATGGAGCAAAGACGTTTATTAGTCCTACAAGCAGACCCCTACGTGAATAACAAACCCAATCTCTCGACTGTCAGTAACCTGTAAACTTAATTCTACCAGCAGCGTAAAGAAACACATTGATGCACTTGAGCTATCAAATATATTCAGCAGTCTACAAGCTGAAACCGCACTGTAATCGGTGAATGATGTTTTTCATGTTTTTCTGCAAAGTTATAATCTGGCTTTGGTATCAAGCTGTGATTTCATGCCAATTTTTGTTCAGAGTGATACATTGAGATCGAGCTCTGACTGAATCTCAGATTTATTTGCAGTTACTATAACCAGATGAACTGGACCTGAAAACATGAAACTTGTTCCTGAGAATTGTCTCGATGGATACCCAAGTCAGTGAAAAACTTCATGCTCCAATGTCCAAGTACCCAGCTCACAAATTGAAACTGTTCACGCCTTTGGCTTTATATGAAACACTGCAGAGTAGACAATTACAACAATGTTTTAAATCGTAATTTTTCAGTAAATAAAAATAACCATAGCATTAGAAAATTACAAATTTTGACAGTAAAACAAACATAAACTAAATAACAATATATAATAATTTTGTAAAGAGTGAGGGACACAAACGAGTGTCAATAAAAAAATTAAGTCCATCCTAACGAGTTTTCACTACGCACCGGCACCGATATTGGAGGACGATGGCCAGGAGATATTGGGCTAGTTCTATTGCGGGGTTGAATTAGTTGTGTCATTGGCCCTCCGGTAGCCAACTCTGGTGAATAGCTGCCTTCTAACTCGATATTGTTCTTCTTTTGTCTATAATGGCGAGTCAGCAAGAATATAAGACCACAATATGCAGTTGCTCCAGCAATCGCACCGACCGCAATACCAACGGTCTTTGAATCAACAGAAGTATTGCTGGCAACAGGCTGATCAAGAGATCCAGAGTCGGGCAGGCCAGCTCGAGTATCTTCAGGTGTAGTCGATCCCGTAGGAGAAGCCGAGTCAGTATTAGTTGCACCGTTGTTAGTACCAGAGCTGCCACTCGACGGTAATAGAGGTACTGAAGGATCAATCAGATCCATCAAAGCTTTGACTGAAGGTGTAGGATTTCGATATAGTTGAGAATTAGAATCAGAAATCTGTTGTTGCAACTTATCAACTTCAGAACTAGGAATGTAGGCCATGGCAACAGACTTGACAAAAGAAGAGTCTGAAGACTCATAGGGTTCAATACTTCTCATGGAAATATTATTTGAACTGATTCCAAGACCGTAAGCAAGCCCCGGAGGCAGATATTGGAATATTTGAGCTGCTGACAAGGGATGACTGACAACGAAGGGATAGTTGAGAGGATGTTGGAATCCAATTTGAATAAGACTAGAATCTTTAGGTTGGTTTTCATCATTACCAAAAGGTGAAATAACTCGAGGGAGTGAAGACGGTAGTACACTTGGATCTATAGTACTAGACGTAGCGGAAACAGTAGGATTACTTGTAGTGGTGGATGGCTGGATGATGAGTGTATCTGGTAACCAATTTGTTGTTTGGGTATCAGTCGAAGGATTGGTTACACCGGAAGATGGGCTTGCGTTTGGAGTAGATGTGATTGCTGGAGACTGATTATTACTAGTTTGATCGGGTTGGGTAGCAGTAGCAATCCCACTTGAATCTGTAGAAGCAGTATTTAGACCACGACTAGCACTTGGATTATTTAGACCACTACTGGCACTTGGATTGTTGGAATTCAAGCTTGAACCAGTCTGAGAGGAGCCTGAAAATGTTTGTGTGACAATTTGTGATCCCGAAGTAAAAATTGAGGTGAAGGGAGCATTGGATGCACCCGCGGTACCAGATCTTCCACTTGATGTGGGTATACTTGAAGCCGAAGAAACTGTTGAAATTCCAGATGCAGTTCCTGCGCTTGTAGTGAGAAGCACTGAATCAAAAGATTGCTGCATAGAAATAGGCAGGTTAGACGAAGAGGACTGAGAACCTGAAGCAGTGCTAGCAGAATTATCAGACCCAGTAGTTTGAGAGCTAGGCAGAGTTCCAGTTCTACTAGCGGAAATACCAGAGCCAGTAGTTTGAGATTGAGAGCTAGGCAAAGTTCCAGTTCCGCTAGCGGAATTTCTCTGTGAGGTCACTGTAGGCATGCTCTGTCCCGAAGAACCAGACTGTATACTGGCAGTAGGTTGGGTTGAAGTGCCACCAACACTTCCGGAAGCTGACTGAGATGGTCTAATGGAATTCTGTGAGCCAGTTTGGGAACCTGTAGCATCTGTAGCAGTTTGCGACCCAGAAAGGCGTGAGCTACCTGACTGTGATGGGACATTTGATCCCTGGGTAGCAGACTGAGAGCCAGAAAGCACAGAAGATGCAGTTGCAAACTGGGAAGCAGAAGGAGCAACAGATCTAGTAGCAGACTGGGAGACAAATGAAGCAGCAGATTCGGAAACTGATTGAAAGCCAGATGAAGAGCCGGATTCGAAAGCTGATCGAGAGCCAGTAGGTGTTGATTGAGAATCAAATGAAGCAGCAGATTCGGAAGCTGATTGAAAGCCAGTAGGTGTTGATTGAGAGTCAAATGAAGCAGCAGATTCGGAAGCTGATTGAAAGCCAGTAGGTGTTGATTGAGAGTCAAATGAAGCAGCAGATTCGGAGGCTGATTGAAAGCCAGTAGGTGTTGATTGAGAGACAAATGAAGCAGCAGATTCGGAAGCTGATTGAAAGCCAGTGGTTGTTGATTGAAATCCAGATGAAGCAGCAGATTCGAAAGCTGATTGAAAGGCAGTAGGTGTTACTGAATCAGTTGCTGATTGAAATCCAGATAAAGTATCTGATTCAAAAGCTGATTGAGAGCCAGATGGAGCAGCAGATTCGAACGCAGACTGCAAGCCAGTTGGAGTGGCGGATTGAGATTCCGAAGGACCAGCAGATTCGAAAGCTGATTGAGAGCCAGATGTAGCAGCGGACTCGGTGGCAGACTGAGAGCCAGTGGGTGTAGCAGAATCAGTGGCAGACTGAAAGCCAGTTGGAGTAGCGGATTCCGTAGGAGACAGAGATTCTGAGAGACTAGCTAGTCCAGTTGCAGACTGGGAACCAGAAGAAGCAACAGATTCAGTTGCAGACTGAGAGCCAGAAGAAGCAACAGGTTCGGAAGCAGACTGAGAACCAGTTGGAGTAGCAGATTCCGTAGCAGACTGAGAGCCAAAGGGTGTAGCGGATTCCGTAGCAGACTGAGAACCAGTGAGAGTGGTAGATTCAGTATCAGATTGAGAACCAGTTAGAGGAACAGATTCGGAAGCTGATTGAGAGCCAGATGTAGCAGCGGACTCGGAAGCAAACTGAGAGCCAGTGGGTGTAGCAGATTCAGTAGCAGACTGAGAACCAGTGGGAGTAAAAGATTCAGTATCAAATTGAGAGCCAGTAGGTGTGGGGGACTCGGTGACAGACTGAGAGCCAGTTGGAGTAACAGACTCAGAGGCGGATTGAGATTCCGAAAAACTGGCAGATTCAGTTGCAGGCTGAGAGCCAGTTGAAGTAGCGGATTCAGTAGCAGACTGAGAACCAGTGGGCGTAGCAGATTCAGTATTAGATTGAGAACCAGTTAGAGAAGCAGATTCAGTAGCAGACTGAGATTCTGAGAGACCAGCAGATTCGGAAGCAGACTGAGAGCCAGTTAGAGTAGCGGATTCAGTAGCAGATTGAGATTCTGAAAGACCAGCAGATTCGGAAGCAGACTGAGAGCCAGTTGGAGTAGCGGATTCAGTAGCAGACTGAGATTCTGAAAGACTAGCAGAATCGAAAGCAGACTGAGATTCTGAGGGACCAACAGATTCTGAAGCAGACTGAAAGCCAGTTGGAGTAGCAGATTCAGTAGCAGATTGAGATTCCGAGTTACCAAGAGATTCCGTAGCAGACTGAGAGCCAGTGGGAGTAGCAGATTCAGTAGCAGACTGAGAGCCAGTTGGAGTAGCAGATTCAGTAGCAGGCTGAGATTCCGAGTTACCAAGAGATTCCGTAGCAGACTGAGAGCCAGTGGGAGTAGCAGATTCAGTAGCAGACTGAGAGCCAGTTGGA
>JAJMHM010000075.1:0-37872 GCA_030566045.1 Geotrichum geniculatum | reverse complement strand
AGGCTGAGATTCCGAGGAACCAAGAGATTCGGAAGCAGACTGAGAGCCAGTGGGAGTAGCAGATTCAGTAGCAGACTGAGAGCCAGTTGGATTAGCAGATTCAGTAGCAGGCTGAGATTCCGAGGAACCAAGAGATTCGGAAGCAGACTGAGAGCCAGTGGGTGTAGCAGATTCAGTGGCAAACTGAGATTCCGAAGAACCAAGAGATTCGGAAGCAGGCTGAGAGCCAGTGGGTGTAACAGATTCGGTGGCAAACTGAGAGCCAGTGGGTATAGAGGATTCAGTGGAAGACTGAAATTCTGAGGTACCAGCGGAATCAGTAGCAGACTGAGACTCTGATTGAGTGGACTCTGAGAAAGTGGCAGATTCAGAAGGAATGGCAGAATCAGTAATTGTTTGGGAGCCAGTGGGAGTAGCAGATTCAGTCGCAGACTGAGACTCAGACTGAGTAGCGGATTCAGATGGAATAGCAGATTCCGATGGAAGTTGAGAATCAGGCTGAGACGTAGAAGAGCCTGTAAAGCTGTCTGACTGACCCGAGGATGGTTGAGGAGAAATCGAACTTTCCGGTGCAGATTGAGAGGATGTCAAATCTGGAGAAACTGACTGAGATGTTTGTGAAGATTGACTAGCAGAGCTTTCAGTAGCAGACTCAACAGGACTAGCAGAGCTTTCAGTAGCAGACTCAGAAGGAGATCCAGTTTCTACAGAAGTATATTGGGATGAACTCACTGTAGAAGATGGGAATATAGATACTGACTGTTCAGGCAATGCAGAGCTGGATGAAGAATCAAGAGTAGACTGACTAGTTGGGGAAATGGAAGATTCCGAGGTTGGAGTAGGTTGATCTTCTGAAGTAGCAGAGGTTGAAGCGGAATCGTTTCCATCTGATTGTGCTCCTGAGGACTCACTCACAGTAGCAGAGTCCGATGTGGGAGTACTCGAACTGTCATCAGAAGCTGTAGAAGTCAAATCTTCATTCGAAGATGACGCACCAGCAGAAGAAGCAAATGAAGTTCCAGAGGAACCACTTTCTTGCGTAGTAGGATCATTTGAAACGCTTGGTGATGATTCTGGAGAGGCTGTAGTTGGGCCTGAAGTACCTGATGTTTGAGATGATGATGGTAGGGAAGAAACAGGCCCTTGGTCAGAACTGGATGAGACTGACTCAGAAGGTTGAGATTGACTAAGACTTGGTTGACTGAAAGTTGTTTCTGGGTCAGTTGAAGAACTGGGTGCACTAAAAATAGTGGGAGAGATAGAAGAATCTGAGGATGACTGTTCAATAGTGGCGGAAGAAGATCCAGTTTCAGATGAACTAGGGCCAGAGAGACTGGCTGAAGCGTCTGACGAGCTTGGAGAAACGTCGCTAGTAGGAGAACCAAATACTGAGCCTGAAGACGTTGACAAGTCAAAGGTGGTCTGCGGTGTAAAAATATCCGATGCAGAAGTATCGGAAGATGGCAGATCACCAGTGGACGAGGACGGATCCGAGCTAGATGGGCTGGAAACAAAAGGAGCTATGATTGAGCCAGAGGCACTTTCTGAAGCTACATCAGAAGAAGATGCATCGTCAGTACCACTTGATGGCTGCTCAGTAGAGGTGGTTGGTGAAGAAGTAGAAGTGATAGTTGAAGCCCCGCCTTCAGATCCACTCGTTGAAACTGGGAGTTCAGTGGTACTTCCTAACTGAGACAAAGATTCTGAAGAGTCTGTTTGCACTGAAGTGGAGAGTGTAGGACTGGAGATGGATGGTTGAGTAGAACTTAGTGTCGGTAGACTACCCGAGAAGAAAGTGGTAAAGATCGATGAAGACTCGGTGGTAGGGTCTCCAAAGCCGTTTGAGGTAGAAATTTCAGCAGAAGTCGATGAAAGTTCATTTCCAGAAAAGGACTGAGAGGAGGTAGGCTCGGTGCTAGTAGATACATCTGCGCTGGAGCTTGGCTGGTCGAGAGAGCTTGGGGTAGAGGATGGAGCAGGCTCGGAGGACGATGAAGGTTGAGTGGAGGAGTCTACAGATGTAGAGCTTGGAGTCGATAAGTCGCCAATTGACGTGAATATGGGTGTACTTGTCAAGTCACTGGCGAAAGCACTCGATGATTGTTGCGAGGGATCTATACTCAAGCCATTACTTGAGCTCGTAGAGACAATGTCTAAGGACGAGGATGGTGTTTCATCTTGATTCTCAACTGTAGGAAAACAAAAAATAGAAAATAGAGTTAATAAAAAAGAAAAGCAGAAAAAGCAAATATAGCACTCACCACTACTCGAAGTAGGAAGTATACTGGTAATAATGTCAGAAGAAGTTGAACTTTGGGAATCTGTCGGACCTGGGTCTGATTGATCGGTGAGAGATGCTGATATACTGGATAAAAATGATGAGTCTATGGTAGTGAAGATTGGTGAAGGGGGGGAGGATATTGGAGAGGAAGATATTGGAGAGGTGGATATTGGGGAAGATATAGAGGTGGAGGATATTGGAGATGGAGTCGTGCTATTGACATTCATGAATTGACGCTTCACGTAGTACTGTCGATAATGGTTTGGAAGGTCTCGTTGCTCATAGGCATGTGTGACGTGAGTTACTATTAACAATAGCAATAGAATCTTGCGATAATCTAGCAATATTTGTGACATGATGCGAACGACGAGGTATCGGCGCGAAATGAGATTGAAAGGAAACGAGTGTAGATGCTAAATGGAAGAGAGGAGGAGGTAAGAAGGATGAAGAAGAAGAAGAAGAAGAATAAAGAAGAAAGATGAAAATAAAAAGATGAAAATGAAATAGAAAATAAATGAAAATGAAAAGATAAAAAAGAAAAAAAATCGAGAAAAAGAAATGAAAACTTTTGAAACTTGGGTTAGTTCCATTTCTATCAGTGAAAAAGAGGTGGTAGTCCTAACTAAAAGGTTTCTGATGGACTATTCTTTGAATGAAAGATATTTTTAAACTTTTTTCCAATGCATGAAGCAGCGTACTTTGACTACATGAAAATATCAGAGACAAAAGACACAAGATACTGACAGGATGGAAGCCTGTCGAGTCGCCTTCTATGAGAAACAACTGATGAATCAAGATTGGTCGTCAGCTAGCAACGACAAGGCACGCCGACTGCCAGGAGCTCGTGCTGTTCATGGGAAATTTAGTTGGCAAAGTAAAATGGAGAAGAAAAGATATTCAGACGATTTGACGGCCTTTTATATTCTTTGGAATATTTCATTACACGATCAGAGTAGTGGTCGAATTGGCCTTGGGGGTGTGATGGTGAAAAGTTTTGGTCTACAGAGAGAATGGTCTACATGGAAATTGGTCTACACATTGGGGTTGAAAGGTGAAGACAAAATCAGGGTGCAAAGTCGTTAGGAGTATATTTTCTAGTAGAGAAGCCGCCAGAGAAGCACGTTGAATAATATTTTAGCATACCGTGTGCGTGGTAGGAATGGGTTGGATGGGTTGGATGGGTGGATGGAATAGGTTGGATGGAATAGGTTGGATGAAATGGATGGAAATAGGTTGGATGTAATTAGGTTGGGTTGTTTGTCAATTGAATGGGATACTGGATACAGACGCTGGCGCTGAAGCTGATAATGAAGCAGGTTGAATCTGGTATTGAAGCAGGCTAAAGCTGGTACTGAAGCAGGCTGAAGCCAGTATTGAAGCAGGCTGAAGCTGATACTGAAGCTCAAGCTGAATCAAGCTGACGCTGAGGCTCAAGCTGGCACTAAAGCTCAAGCTAAAGCTCAGGCGCTGACACTGAAGCTCAGACTCAAGCTGACACTGAAGCTCACTAAACCTCACTAAACCTCACTAAACCTCACTATATCTCAAGCTCGATCACTCTCAAATGAATGAGACGTGATTCACAATACTTAAAAGCCCTGATAGCCCTCATCTTGACTCAAATAAGATTCCTTGCGAATCTTAAAGCCCAATGAAACAAACGCCCAATCCATCATCACTAGCCGTTTCATTCAACTGATCTGCTTCTCTCTCGTGAGCATAGCTCTCTTCATTTTCATGCAAATTATTTCATATCGAAATATGTTTTTAATATAAATCAGCCCTAACCCACATCCAAAATTGTACGCGTTTTGAATTTTTCACCACCAAAAGATTTGTGAATCACGAAACATTATCCAATCAAGCATCATGGCACTGGGCAATAAGCGTGTTAAAGTGAGTGATTCATCCTTTTTGGCATCAAACCTCCGGCTCTAACCTCTTTTCTAGAACATTGCCATCTCCAAACCAATACTGTATGGTAATACAGCAGAACCTCTGGGGAACTCAAAAACTCCAGAAATGCCCCCAGATCACACACACAGATGGACGATTTTCCTGAGAGACCCGAATCCTAAAAAACCGACGCTGCACAAGCTCATCAAACGGGTGGTATTCAAGCTTCACGATACTTATCCCAACCCGTCGCGCACCATCGAGTCTCCCGGTCCCTTTGAAGTCACAGAAACCGGCTGGGGTGAGTTTGAAATCACAATCAAAATCTTCTTTGTGCCCGAAGCTGCTGAGAAGAGCATAATGCTGTACCACCATCTGAAGCTCCATCCGTATGGTCCAATGGCAGAGAACGTTCCTCCTGGCACGCAGCCAGTTCAGAGTTATATTTATGACGAGCTTGTGTTTGGCGAGCCTACCGAGCCCATGTTTGAAATCCTGACCCAGGCTCCGGGCGCTCTCTTACCAGCCGTGAAAGACGAGAAAGACGATGGACATATTTACAGTGTGCAAACAGAAAATGAAGAGCTGGACAGGCTCGGTAGTGCTTTGGATAAGGTCTATAATCAAGTGCGGAAAATCAAAGATCATATTAAAAACCTGGAAAAGGAGCGGAGCACTTTAGTTGGTGATGGTCAGTCGCTTTCTTCATTAGACCAAGCTTCAAGGTTGGCTCAGCAGAGAACTACTCCTTTACCAGCTACATCTACTCCTTCATCGTCAACACCTTCAACTAATCCAGGTTCATGAGAGGGTTGGTGATTGGGTTTGGGCTGGGGGATTGATGATTGATGATTGGTGATTGATGATTGATGATTGGTGATTGAGGACGGAGGATTGGGGATCTGGGGAATTGGAGATCTGAGAATTGGAGATCTGAGAATTGGAGATCTGAGAATTGGAGATCTGAGAATTGATGATCTGAGGAATTGATAATCTTGGAAACTGGAAATCTGGGGAATTGGTGATTTTGGGAATTGGAAATCTGGGGAATTGACAGGATTTAAAGGGTCTTAGCTCAAGTCTTGACTCTGAGTAGTATCTCTGGACATTCCATCCAATAACTGAACTGAACCTGGATTCAATTTCAACCTGAACTCTTCATTCTGAACTGTGCTCCCCATCCCAAACTGAATCCCATTCTAAATCCCATTCCAAACTGAATCCTGAATTTACTCCCATCCTGATCTACTCCCCATCTTACTCATACCACCTGAATCTACTCATTCCACCTCAATCTACTCAATCCACCTCATTCCACCTCATTCCACTCCCCTTCCCGAATCCACCTCATATCATCCCTCCCCAAACTCCCCGTTCTTGTATTTTGTATGATTTACGACCTATTTGACCCGTTGCCGTGACAACCATTTTTCACATTTGCTTAGCTAATACTACTGTTATATTCTACCTAGATATGGCGAGTCTTGCCAGCTGTACAAAAGATTTTTTCTCTTCCTCTCACACTCTTCTTCTACTGGAATCACCACCACTCACCACATCATGTCAACGCCAGAAATTGTACGGAAAATCCAGCATCTACCCCAAACGTATCAAATATACTTGGACAAGTCCGTGTCTCATGTCACTGAGCGCTGGATTGGCCTCGGCGTGCTCCTGGTTCTATTCATTCTGAGAGTGATCATTGCACAGGGCTGGTACATTGTGTGCTATGCTCTGGGGATCTATCTGCTGAATCTGTTTCTGCTATTTCTACAGCCCAAATTCGATCCTGTTCTCGAGCAAGCGCTGAGGGACGAGCAGATAGAAGAAGGAACTTCCGGCGAGAGCAGCTCTAGCAGCGATCAGGCTGGAGAATTCAGACCTTTCATTAGAAGACTGCCCGAGTTCAAGTTCTGGCACAATGCAGCAAGGGCCACTTTGGGAGGATTCATTGCGACCTGGTTTTCAGTATTTGACGTTCCTGTCTTTTGGCCCATTCTATTGATTTATTTCCTGGTGCTGTTTGCTTTGACTATGAGACGACAGATCCAGCATATGATTAAGTATAAGTATTTACCTTTTGATATGGGCAAGGCCAAGTATGGACGATCTTAAATGAAGCTTTGACACCTTGGATCTGAATAGAGGATATTGTCATTATGAAATTGGCGTGGATCAATTGGAATTCGATCTTGATAGTTTTAATTGAGCTTTAATTTTTCATTTTTTAATTATATTTTCATGAATTCAGTTCTTTAATTCTTTAATTCTTTAATTCTTTAATTCTTTAATTCTTCAATTCTTCAATTCTTCAATTCTTCAATTCTTCAATTCTTCAATTCTTCAATTCTTATATCTCCAACTCTTATATGACTAACTCTTATATCTCTAACTTATATCTCCAATACTTATATCTTACTCATCCTGTTCTTAACTCTGTTTCTGTTCCTGATTCTGTTCCTTCTCATGTTCCTCCCATCATATTCCTATTCTTAATTATGTTCCTGATTATCCTGCTCATCCTGCTCATCCCGCTCATCCTATTTTCAACGCTCAGAAACAGTTTGTATCAAAGTAAGATTCAATGAAACATGCCCAAATGGGTAATAACTCATAGAGAACTCGTGAAACAAGCTATAGAAACTCCAGGAACCTCCTTCAAGGAAGCTCAATCTAAACTTCGAACCAAATCATGAATCTGGAATCTAGTCCCACCGTAGTTTATATAATTAAATCTATTTCTCTTTTGAACGAATTTGTACCTGGATTCAGTGTTTAGTCCGTCTCATGAAACCAAAGGATGTGCCTATAGTACAAATACAGGAGCTCAATTGATCCCACTAAACAATGTATCAAGCTTCTTAGCAACGTCCACTAGCTGCATTTCCATGGGAATCTATATCATCACCAGAATTTGTACCCACACTTCCATGTATTATTGTATAGAATCATGCCTACTTCAGTGCCATTAAAAGGCAACCATCATTTCTTTTATACTCAGCGCTGAATGCCAGATCCCTCTACTCTTGGATTTGTGCACCGTCATAATCAACTCTAAATCACAATACCTGCCATCAGGTTTACCAGTCCTCCAGCCCAATTCACCTCCATCAATCAAATTCACATGTCCAGCCAACCTCTAAAGCCTATTTAAGCTCCATAATCACCCCCAGCAATTACTCCCTTAGATCTACATTCGTGTGGTCTTAAACACCCAAAGACGATAGGCCATCACCTGTCAACGTAGAACAGGTTTAGTTTCCTACTCAAGCCAAACGCCTTTCACTACTCACTTCACCCATTGACAAAATAATGTTTCTTGACTGAAAGATCGTTAAAGAATGGCTAATTAAAATTTAATAAACTGCAAAACGAATAAACTAAACTATAACCATATATCTCGAAATTATAAGAAAATAAAAATTATGAATATATAAAGAAAAAAAAAAAAAAGAAGCAAAATTAGCCCTTCCTTTACTTGGTAGAATTCAAGTAGTTGTCATTAATATGCTGTTGACGTTGTTGATGATGTCCCTCAGTATAGCTACTTGACCTTGAGCTATTGTTGTTGTTATTGTTAGTGAAACCGATATGCTGAGAACCAATGCGAGAATGAGATGGAGTGGAATTGATAGAGTTACCACTACTATTGCTGTTCCCAGTACCACCATTATTATTACCGTTATTGTTGGGCTGGGAACGAACACCAAGTGGATTTTTTGAAAATGATAATCTAATACCTCCTTTGACGCTGTTCGACAATCCAACACCATAGAGTTCCTTCAATGCCATTGATGCGTATGAAACGTCCTCAAATTCAACAAAACACATGGGCCCATTGGCCTTGGTGCGAAAAGAAAGTCGCTTATACCCAATTCTAGACGAGAAAATCTCCTTAAGCTCTTCTTCATTTGTATCAGGAGGAAGATTACCTACATACAATGTATTGCAAGGAGGGTTCTGGTCGGCAGGATTTGCCGGAGGCAAAACTCTCCCTCCACTCTGTAAGATTTGTAGAGCTGAACCGCTGCTAGTAGGGGAGTAAGGAACGACAACCTTGCTGCTGTCAATATTAGCATTTGCACCAGTGATTGGAATATTCTGATAGCTCCGAGCAGTAGAACTGCGTCTCTTCTCTGACCAGGTGTTAGTACCGGGGGTACTGGGAGGCAAATTTTGAGCGGATGTAGTGGAAGCAGAACGAGAAGGTTTGGTGGTAGGGGGATTTTGGGGAGCAGTAGAAGCAGACTGAGTAGGCTGGGAGCCAGGTGAAGACTGCTGAGTCTTAGGTTGAGTAAGAGACTTGACAGCAGTTGTAGGATTCTGCTGGCGCTGCTGTTGCTGCTGCTGCTGCTGAGATTGAGGTTGAGATTGGGGTTGGGATTGAGGTTGAGACTGGGATTGAGACTGAGGTTGAGACTGAGACTGAGGCTGAGGTTGAGACTGAGACTGAGATTGGGATTGAGGTTGCTGCTGTTGAGAGACCGACTGATTGTTTGATGCAGGAGGAGGTTGATAGAGAGAGGAACCCGATGAATAACCAGATTCATTTTTCGAGAGCCATGCTATGGGATTTTTGACAAGATCATTATACTCCTCATCTTCTTTACCTTGCGACTCTAATAACAGAGATTTGCCAGTTTCACTTGTTATATAATCGGCGTCGGAGGATCCAGGAAAGATGTTTCTAGGAGAAGAGGGAGAAAAGACGTTACCGTTGATTTCTCTGTTACCATAGAGATCAGGATAACTAGAAGGAGGAGGGATCTCAAGCTGAGTTTTCATAATATTGCTGGAGGTGGAGAGTGCAGAAGGGAAAACAAATCTTGAGGTGGACTTGGAGAAAACGCTTCCTTGAGGTTGCTGGGAGTAAGACTGGGAGAAAGCATTCAAGCGAATAGAGTCTTGGAATCTGTTGTACAGAATATCACATTTGATTGCATTTTGGGGATTATTAAGTTGAGAGTCTTTTGGAGCAAAAACATGAGGGTTGGAGGTGAGGACATTGAGGGCATTGGTCGCGGCATTCAAGCTCTTAAAGTAGCCAATGCCAACGACAGAGGTGGGCAGTCCATCTTCTGCGATTGACGACTTTTGGATTTCGGAGTCAACGAACTCGGGAGCAAACGTAAAGAGAACATTGAACTCCTGCTCCTTAATGTCTCTGGGGAGGTTGGAGATCCGGAGCGGGACAAAGGGAGATGCATCCTCTTGTTTATTGGGAAAAAAGTTAGAGGTGCCAGTGAGAGAAGGAGGAGGAATGTTCTGGGAGGAGCTGGGGTTTGATATGCTATTGCTCTTGATGTAGGAGGTGGAAGATACAGGATGATTGATGCTATTCGTGGATGCCGGAGGGTGAGAAATGCTATTAATGCTACCATGAGAGTTTGACGAGAAAGGGAATGAGTTGGTAGGGGAGAAGAATGATGAGGTAGACTGGAGAGGTTGAGTATCTATCGAGTCCTGCTGTTGGCCACCGAGCGACGAGAGAGGCTGTTGCTGGGTGGAGGAGTCGGCGGAGTCATTAATACCAGAAAACATTTGCGAGTTCTGCAGACCGAAAGATTGATGCTGTACACTGTTTCGTAGTCTTGACGGAGTAGATCCTGAGAGGGATAGGGACGATAGAAGAGAAGCTGGATCGACTGACGCTGAAGAGTGATGTGATCCGAGATGAAGAGATGGCGGGAACGGTTTTGACTGTATCATAACAGAGGAGGACGCGTCGAATTAGAGACACACAGCGGACAAGAGCGCTATACAGACGGCGAAGGCGAGACGGTGGATATCAGCGACGATGGCAGATAGCGATGAGGGCAGTTGCGACGCGTGGAGGAGGACGAAGAAGATAGCAAGAATGAGATGTGACAGGTGGCGAAACAAGAAGACGGCCTATTATAAACACAGGACGGGCCGAGAAGACTGGGAAGGAGAAGGAGGAAGATTAGAGAGCGAGACTGCGATGGAGCTTCGAGATGGCGATAGTGGTGGCGGCCGTGGTGGTGGGAAAAAAGTGAATGGGAAGAGGTAAGAAGAGAAAAAGAAAGGGAAGAAAAAAAACAAGGACAAAATTGAAAATGGAGATGTAAGAAAATAAAATAAAAAACTTGAGGGAAGGGAGTTTGTAAGACTTTTTTTTTTTTTTTTTTTTTTTTTTTTTTTTTTTTTCTCCCCCCTGTGAAATTTTTTTAGCAGGACAAAATAAGGTTTCAAACACTAGCTATAAGGATATTCGTGCGTGACATGCTCAATATCACGTTTTTATAAAGATATGCTTGCTCCCTCACATACAAAGGTGAACGGGCAAATTAGAATATGTGGCCTTTTTATAAGAATACAACATGGCCCATTTGGTGTGTTTGTCAAAAGCAAAACAAGCACAAAAAGGACAAAGGCAGCTGGCAGCGGCAGGTAGAGCCAGCTTCAGCGCTAGAGCTACAACGGGCAGAGAAGCGACTCTGGGACGGGGTCAGTGGGACATGGTGGTAGACGGAGCTTATTTTGAATGAAGAGGCTTGGTTGTTGGTGGGAAAACCTAAAAGCGAAAAAAATTTCTACTGAGGTGTCGCTGTGTTTTGGCACTTGTGCCATAACTCGTCGGCTGTCGAAACACCAATTCTTCGGTAGGGTAACTTGAAATATCACGTGGGATTTTAAAACAAGGCGTATTAAATTGAAAGTTTCTTAAATTGGTAACTTTCCAATTTAAGAGAGCTGTACAAAAGCCATGTGATGGAAATTAGAGACAGTGACATTTAGAATGTTTTTTCTACTTGTCTACTCCCAACTCATCCCAAACCCTAATTACGTAAATCAAATGTACCCCAGTCCTTCCTCGACGTTCATTGGCTGAAATTAGATCACCATTTCACATCTCTTGTAACTACACCAACATGAGGGTGGTGTAATGACCACGAGCCGAGGAAAAGCTCATGATCTGAAAAGTTTTCAGGTTCAATCTTCTTTCCTCCTCCAACTCACAATCACCAACTCCAATGGCGTCCGCTGCTACTCCTACACCCCAAAAGCTGTCTCTACACCACCAATCTCTGCTGAGATCGGCCACGAAAGTAGCACGAAATCAAGTGTCCTTGACCAGAAATCTTCCGCTGACTGAAACCAGCTCCGAAAAACTCATTAGAAACTTCCTGGATGCTGCGATAGGCTCACTGTCGTTCTTGAGAGGATTCTTCCCTGACGAGAACTTTTCCGACGAAGCAATTGAGCTTCCAGCGACATCTGTCAACAAAAAGCCCAAGGAAGTCAACATCAAAAGGCTCAAGCCCGGCGTGTCTGAAGGTGCCGATATGCTTTCTTCATGGCTTGTGAGTTTAATTACCGTTTTCAGACAACAAAATCACAACTCTGACCTTTTTATTTTTTAGTATGAGGGTGTTTTTGATGCTCTCGAAAAACGGTACCTGAAATCGATAATATTGACCGTTTATGCGGATCCTGATCACCCTACAGATGTGCTGGAAGCCTATGTCTTCAATATCGCATACTCAAACGACAAGAAGCAAATGAAATTGGACCTCGAAGCGAGTGTTGGAAAGCTTCCCAAGACGGATAACGTAGGAACATATCAAGGTAAGATAAAAATACCACAAAAGACTACAATACTAACTCGTCTAGAATCCCGTAAAAACATTCTGTTCATGCTGAAAATCTTCATTCTAGCTACCCAATCAATGGGAATTGGCGAAGGTGAGTTTCTATTTTATTGAATATACTTGGTTTATTAACACACTAAGGCTCTCGCTATTTGGCCATGAGACTCACGTACACTGATGATACCCCAAGTTATTATCAACCACCTTACTTTCAGGATAGCTCGAAAGAAGATCAGGAAAAAATCTTTATTGGAAATTTGGCTCAAACTGGAAAAATTCTGGTTCCTGGAATCACAGAAGTTGGAAACTACAGGTATGGTGGAAGTTCCAAAATCTCTAAACGTGTGCTAACTGGTATAGTCTTTCCATGAAAGTCGTTTCTAATTTGGCTCCTGAACGAAAGCACTCAAATTCCGAAGTACCAGAAACTCTAGATTCTCAGGAAGAGATCGACTCTTCTATACCAAGCAGAAGGAACACGACTTTACAAGAATCGCTGAAAAGTGCAACTGCCATGCTTGGTAAAACTAGATTGCACTCTAGGCCGACCGCTTCTATTACACGAACAAGTGCAACTCAAGAGGTTTCGTTTGGACTGAGGGAAATGGTATGCTGGTTAACTTTTGAGATAACTGTCAGGTATTAACAATTTTGCAGGCAAGAACAAGTACGCAAGAAGAGTTTAGCTTGACTCAACCTCTACCAAATGAAAACAGTACCAAAAGCAAAGTTAAATGCAACTGCGGAATAGATACAGAAGCATTTGATACAGTGAGTATTGTCCTGGTGTTTTTTTTTTTTTTCCAACGGGTACTAACAATTGTCAGGTCCAGTGCGAAACCTGTGAAAACTGGGTCCACTGTCAATGTTACGGCTACAAAAATTCTAAAGACATTCGCCTTAAAGAATTTCACTACTGTTATTCTTGCCTCTATGGAAAAGATACTATCGCGTACAAGGAGGCGATCGAGCTGGTTAAGAGAAGAAGAATCTTACACCTTGCTCTTCAGGAAGGAGAAATCAACCCAAGCCCATCACTAGCAGACAGGCTTTCAATTGACAAACGAGAATTCAATAAGGCCTTTGGAGCCCTCGAAAAGGAAAAAGTAATTGTGAAAAGCAAGAGAGGTGCTGATTCTAGTTGGAGCTGGAAGCTCACTTCATCTGCTAAAAAGTTGAAAACGATCAACAACCGATATTTCAATCCTGATCGAAACAGAATTGGAACAATAGCATCAGTTCACTCAAATAGCGCTGAGGAAGATGAAGAGCTCTCGGTATATGATGGAGCCAACACAGATACAGATTACTCGGATGACGAAATACCTCGCTTGTCAAAGTAAAAGTATGGCGTGAAGCCTAACAATAAATAGATTATATGCTCCAAGTCCTGCAATGATAAATGAAGAAATATACTACTATTCCTCTCCAAGTTTTCTCATTTTGGCCTTTCTTGTTTCTTCTCGCATCTTTTGAATAGCTGAAAGAGCGCCTGTTCGCGAATTGCTATTTCTTTTATTTGGATTGTCAGCTGTGAGTTTCTTTTCTGGATCAAGTTGCGAAAACTTTTCGTCGTTATGCTTAGTGCTTGTAAACTGAGTGATGAGACTGTCATCTCTGCTGACTTCGTGGACAGTGACAAATTTGTGAGAGTAGAGATCACTATCATTGTCTACATCATCTTCAGCTGTTTCTTTTGGAGTAGCTGATTTTGATTCCAGTTTAGTTCTAAATTTGGAGAGCATTGCAAGAGTTAAAGCTTCGCGTTTACCGCTTCCCTTCTTGTGTTTAGCGTTTGCGAGTGCATACTTTTGACGTTCTTGGTCAATAATTGATGATGAGTTGGATGTATCTTGAGGTTTTAAAGATTTGAGTCCAGACTTGTATGATGATTTCAGCTGTTCGTATTGCGATTGAAGAGTTTCAGCAGAGGCAACTGTAGAAGGCTCATTTGGAGTATCTTTCTTGGAAGAGGGTTTAGATGTGATTGGCATCTCCGGTTTAGCGTCTAGACTTTTATTCTTGTTAAAATCCGTATCATTCTGAGCATTCTTTTGAGAATCTGGTACCTCAATTTTAGAGGCCTTTTGAGAATTCGTTACCTCATTTTTATTCTTAGAGGTGACTTGAGAAACTTCATTTTCATTAATGGATTTATTGAGAACCAGTGATTTATCGTTGCTGATAACTTCATGAGCAGACTTCATTTTAAACTTCTTCTTTGGAGGTTGACGAGATTTCTTGAACGATACACCATATTCGTCTTCGTCTTCGTCTTCGTCTTCGTCATCTTCATAAGAAACTTTCACTTTGGGTTTCTTCGGCTTCTGTTTCTGCTGCTTAGCAGTTTGATTAACTTCATTTGTATTGTTTGGCAATTGAGAATAGTCCAAATCAGTGAAATATGGCTTCAAGATCTTGACGCTTTTGATCATTGTAGGATATAATGGCGTTTCGCCGTCACCACCATCGTCTTTGGATATCAAATCACCTTCACTTTCGATTCTTGCCAAATTGTATATAGAATCCCCTACAACTTTCCCAAAAACCGTGTTTCTTCCATTCAAGTTCGTCACTTGGATTCCTGATCCAACTGTTATAAAAAACTGTGATCCATTGGAATTCCGTTGACCAGCAATATTAGCACATCCCAAGTATCCTCTACCTTTGAACTTTATTCTGCTATGAAACTCGTCTTTAAAATAGCCACCTCCTTTACCATTCACTCCATTTTCATGATCTCGATTTCCAGCTCCTGTTTGTACCAAAAACCCTCTTACTACTCTGTGAAACGGCTTTCCTGTGTAATATCCCTCTGCGCATCTCTCTAAAAAGTTTCTGCATGCTATTGGTATCTCTTTAGCCCATAATTCAATCTCTAGATCTCCTTTAGAAGTCTCGAAAACTACTTTTGCTGTCGTTGAAGGTTCAAGTGTGTTGGACATACTTTGGGTGGGTTGGTAGTGAAATCTACAAGTAAATTTTGGTCTATAAATTTTGTATTTTCAGCCGTATTGAAATTAAGAGAGTATATTAAGTGATAGATGAATTAAAAAAAAAAAAAAAAAAAAAAAAAGCTGTTAAAACTCTTGACTAGCCAATTCAACGCAAGAAGTAACTTCTCTGCTACAACTAGAACAGTAATTGAGAATTCTCTGTTTGCTTTCGAATGGAGCATTTTTGATGAATTTACTGAGAAGTTGATCTGTATCATCTGCTGTTTCTGAACTGACTTGAGATGCCGTGAGAGCACCAACTAATTTCGAACAGTATGACGCTTCGTTAAAAAGCCATGATCTCCATTCCTTTTGTACCAAATCTGACTCCATTCTATTCACACTTCGAAGTTCAACTATTAACGAGTTTCGTTTCACTCCTAGCTTACTTCGAAGATCAAAAATACGGGACCGAAGACTGGATTCTGGATCCCTCGATAAAATTTCATTCATTCTGGAATCATAATCAAAGCCAGTCCCGTCTACTGACTGGTCTCCATTTTCAATCTGCTGCTTGACTCGTTCATAATCTGTTGGCGTCTCAGGAATGAGAACAAGAGATTTAAATTTGTCGTAGCACAATGAAGAGTTAGACTCATTTAAATGAGCTTGCATCGAATACCTGGAGCCATCTTGAATCAAGTAGTCAATATCTCTCAAGAGTATAGACCTCCTCATAATACTGTTACTTGGTATCGATATAGCATCCTTTGCAGAAATTTTTGTTCTCTCAGCCCAATAGTTGGAAGTAGATCTACCTGCTAAAAACATGTTGACCAAGCAGGAAAACACCAGAGCATAGATCAAGAGTTGATTTGATGCGAGCCCTTGCCACAGCATCGAGAACACTTTTTTACCTACAATGAAAGCTTCTTCAACAATACTTAATCCGGCGCTTGCAACCATTTCTTTGACATAGTTGAAATATGATTTGTTGCTAATGGTCAAGGTTGTAGACATCAAGTTTTCATCTGTAGGAGCATTCTCATTTGTGTCCATAATCTGATTTGTAGAAGCACCAACTTTTCCGAAAAGCCGAATCGCAGTTATACTGCTGCCATTTGGACCCAAAAGTCTTCGTCCTTCCACACATTTGTCAATAATAGCCATACATTCATCGTCCAAGTGTTTCAAAATGGCTTGTTCTGTAACCGACTTTAGAATAGTAGATTGAATCCATTCAATGCTGCTCCAAATGCTCAATTTCGAGGAATGTTTATCAATCTTGGTGATTATAAAGCGGTTTATGGTAAAAAACTTATCTCCTCTGGGTAGATTTACCACTGTATGCCGTTCAAACACAATATAACACTTATTGTTGTCCAATTTTTCAATCCTTTGAAAAAACATAATTCGATCTTGATTATCATCGTACTGTTTGTATTGCTCAGGCACATCAAAGAATATTTCTCTTTCCACTCGATTGGAATCTATTAACTTCCAGGGCTGTACTACCACATTCTTGCGAACCAATGTGCCAGCCTCGGTGAATGTAAATACTGGCGATTTCTCACCAAACATCAAATGAAATAATGCCTTAGCAGGTATGTCAAATTCTTGTTCTTTTGAAAGTTTTGTCATAATTTTTGACATGTCAGGTACATCAATAGGAGTGTCAGAGAGCTGAGGGTTTTCCGACTGTTCTTGCTTTTTACTTTTTCTAGCGCCTCTCTTGTTGATATTACCTGGTGCTCCGGCGTTGAAGTAATTGTTGATATAGGAGTGCATGTACTTTTTACCGACTGACGAGCTATCAGATTCATGTTCTGACATAGTAGTACCATCTTGGTTCAATGCTTCGTCTTCCGATTCATCAAAAGCTACTCTCCTTGCTGATTTTTCACCAATTTCTCTGAGCTTTTGAATTGTTTGTTGTAGTCCGAGCGGTTTTTCTGATTTGCAGTTATCAATTAAAAACTGCAACCGTTTCTGAAGCGTTTTGCCTGAGTCCAGATAAAAATGGCAAGTTGATACTGTTTTTTCACCTAGAATGTATAGAATATCTTGGTTAAGGCCGGTTTTGCCCTCTACGCTCAGCAAACTGGCAGTAGATGATACAACAGTTGTAACCATACCAAGGAAATTAGAATATATATAAGTCTGGGTGGGAGTCAGGAAGATTCGTGCCGGTATGAGCTGGTTTGGACACATCTGTAGCAGACATCGATATACCATTACCACTCTGCCATTTTCATTATTATCTGGAATATCAGGGAACAAAGAGTGCAGCTGAGCATCTTGCGAGCGTAACAGAGGCGGATAATACGAAGGATACTTATCCAGATTCAACTTTATCACGGAACTGTCCGTTGTGGATGCAGAGTTAAGCAATGGCGAGGCCGTTGTACTACTTTGGTCAGATATATTCGGGTTGGCTCCAGTCTGACTAGCCTTGAGTTGATATGCTGGCCAATTGAGAGAGCCACAGAAGTTAGCGGTTACCGCAGTGGGAATTTCGTTGTTGTTAACTAGAGAAGTTGACAAGATGGCTTCCTGTGACATTGAAGTGGGCATTGGTATGTTGAGCAATGGGGAAGGAGCAAGAGAGTAAAGGAAAGGGCCAGCTTTAGCCGGTTCCTCGGTAGGAGAGTCTGAGCCTGTAGAGATCATGAATGACTTTAGATGGGATTCTTCAATGCCTTTGAATAGACTTATGGAATGCTTGAGACCGGCACTTTCTTCGTCGCCAGTGGTATTGACATGAGTGAGTTCGACGTCAATAGAAGTACCAGCGGTTGAAGCGAATTCTGTAATGAGAGGAGAGAACCGTTGAAAGGCATGAGAAATATTGAACTTCTTGTCGCCTTCAATGGCCAGCCTTTTGGCATCTTCGAATACTTGCAACCAAGATCGAAGCTCGTCTATAGTTTCAGCTTGCATGAGCAAAACAGTATCCTTAGTTTTGATTTCAAAAGTGAATCTTCGGTCTTCAGTAGCGACGGGAGTAACATGGCATAGCAAGACCCCAATCTTATCGCACTCCTGGACGAACGTACCAGAAGGCGAGATGTTGAGCCAACCAAACATTCCATTTTTCACAAATACCCATCTGCGGACCCAAATCTGACGAACACCTTTGTTGCTGGTTGATTTTACAAACAGCCAGCCGTGTTTTTGATCTAGGCCATCGCCATTACGGTCAGACTTTTGAGGGACAAAGTGGGTGATGGTGGAATTCTGGGTAGTGTAGATGTTCATTTCTCTAGGGGGAATCGCCTTCTCCATGGCGATTTCTTCAAGCTCTTTTGAAGCCTTTTCCATTTCTTTAATGAGAGGCTTTGCGCTCTTTTGCATCGCTTTAGTCCAGGCACGGAGTCTCATCATTTCAATACCGATTCTCTGAGCGGCGGGATCAGCCGAAGGAAACTGTTTGGGGGTCAGGATCCATGGTTCAGCGAGAGTTCTGACTAGACAAGTATCTAATTTGAACTGAGTGGTAGCAATTGAGTTGCTGAGGTCGAAGCAGGCTTTGATGTAGGCTTTTCTAGTTTCAGCAAGCTGGAAAGCGTCTTCTCTCAAGGAAGAAGGTTCTTTATTTTTGCTGCAAGCCAGATACTTGGACAAGACGTTGTCATATCTGGATTGGGCGGAATCAAAAAGCCTTCTTGTTTCTTTGTACGCTTTGAGCTCAGACTTTTGAAACTTTGAGAGAGGAGCGATAAGGGCAGCATGGTGCGAACGAACTTTTTTGATGATCTGAGTCCAGTAGCGCTTTGAGCTTTCAGCGTAGCGGCGCATAGTCAGGACTGTATAGTCATGGTCAATGATACCTTGACCAGCGAAATCAGGAACAAATTTTGAAACCATTTGGTTTGCGAGGTCTTGAAGAACTGGGATCAATGTTAGTTAGAACAAAGGAGCAATTGATCCAAGAGGAAGCAATAAGAAGCAAGAAACAAGAGGAAGCATTTCACGAAGTATTTCACAAAGCACAAAGAACGTACCATCCATTTCATTTGACAGCTTTTGGGTAGACTTGATGAAGGAGTCTAGCCAACGGTCGACAGCGTCGAATTGATTGTTGAGATGGTTCACCGAGCATCTGAAGGACGGGCTATCCAGTGAGGTTTCTTTGAACAAGACAGCAATGACATGAAGCGGAAGAGCAGAGAGGTCGTTTTCCGGGATGGATCTGACGCCGGTGTTCTGGAGGGACGATTCAGGAGCAGAAGCTGGATTCTCCAGCTTTGGAGCATCAGAGGTACCAATTGCAGGATGGGTAAACATGATTGAAGTTTGTCCAAGCCGTTCAAGAGAAGAGAATTTCAGGGAAATATCCAACTCTTATATACATGTAAATAATATGGAGATGATATCTGGTAAGAGAAGAGAACGGGTGGGATTTAGGGAAGCTTAATATACGGGGACAGCAATTGACGTCTAAAGCACGTGAGTTCTCAGGAGAAGAATGGAGAGCGATGGAGCGAGTAAGAATAGCAAGAGTAGATTGGAGTAGTAGATATATTGGAGTAGTAGATATATTGGAGTAGTAGATATATTGGAATAGTAGGATTATTGGAATAGTAGGATTATTGGAATAGGAGGAGGACTATTGTAATACGAGCAGATATATTGGAATACTAGGACTATTGAGATACTAAGAGTAGGACTATATTACTTGGAGCAGGACTATATATGTATAACAGGCTCCTCAAGGAAAGGTAGATTCAATAGAGATTCAGATTTCAGGATTCGATTCAGGATTTAGAATTCGATTAAATAGGATTCAAGATTCGAGTTGATAGAAATTCAAGATTCAATTCAATAGACGTTAAAGACTCAGGATTCAGGACTCAAGTTAAAGATTCAAGATTCAGGATTCAAGTTAAAGATTCAGGATTCAGGACTCAAGTTAAAGATCCAAGATTCAATTCAATAGATATTCGGGATTCAATTCAATAGAAATTCAAGATTCAGGATTCAAGATTCAAGATTCAAGCTAAAGATTCCAGATCCAAAATTCAAGTTAAAGACTCCAGATTCAATTCAATTCAAGTTAAAGACTCCAGATTCAATTCAATTCAAGTTAAAGATTCCATATTCAAGTTAAAGATCCAAAATTCAATTCAATAATAAAGATTCAATTCGTGTTAAAGATTCAATTCAAGTTAAAGACTCCAGATTCATTCAAATTAAAAACTGATTCAATTCAATCCAACCCAATCCAATTCAATCCAATTCAATCCAATCCAATCCAATCCAATTGTCCTTGTTAATCAACAGTAACACCTTTCGATCTCAAATCAGTTTTGGCTTGTTCAATTTCCTACAAAAATTAGCCATCCATTCAAAACTACCTTCAAAAACTCACCTTAAGCAAAACATGATACTCAGCTTCCTTGTCATTGAATGAATAAACACCCCATCCCAAAGTTCCAAGAGCATATGAACCAAATGCTACAAGAGCCCAGAATGGCAGCACCGGAACTACTTGTGATTGAAAAGTCTCACCAGTTGGGATTATTCCAGCATACAGTGAAACGTATATAGCAAAGAGCGTGGCAGCAAATCCAGCGGTTTGAGTAGCTTTAGTCATTGTCAGTTGTCGAAATCGTGTAAGTAAGATGTAGTTGAAAGGGAAAATCTGAAAACTCCACGTACATTACGAAAAAAAAGGAAATGAATGTTGCTGTGGAAACCAAAAAATCCAAATTGGGAAATGATGCTGGTGAGAATCGAACGTGAGTACATTGTAGAAATCCGCTGGGCCATAGAATTGACAAACTTTGAATTAGTCAATTATTACACTAACTATATTGGTCAGCTCTTATTTAATATTAGTCATTTATTACACTAAATATCTTTGTCAGCTCCTATCTCAATGTACCATTCAGTATTCATGCACTAAATTAGTCAGGAACTGAATGCAACTGACTAATTTTCCAACTAAAGCAAGATCAGGAATCGCATGTGATTGAAAAGCCAGATGAGGGATTATACGGTTGAATGAGACCCAGTCTTTGTCAATGAACAAGAACAAAGAATCATGTAACGAGAAAAAGAGGAAAAAAAAAGAGACACGTCGAGAATAAGGTTGTTGACAATTAAGATTATATGTTGGACGCGCTCTACAGGACCAAATATGAAGATACGGAAAGTGGTAGAAACGATATAGTGAATGATATCTGGACGACGTGATGACGAAGATTTGCGCAAACTTGAAGAACGGCATGAAGCGGTGGACGGAGCGAAGAGAGGAAAAGCGGAGAGCGAGTGAGAACGGTCAAGGCATGAAATAGCATGAACAGCATGAAAAACGGTAATAGCATTAACACGGTAATAGCATGAAAAACGCGTTGGAAACTAGTAATTAAGTATTGGTAGGTTTATCTGGAGTCTGGTATAGAGTGGATTCGCGAACGCGTAAAAAAAAACGCGAAATTTACGTTTATAGAGCCGACAAATGGAGAATCCCAAAGTGGTAGTGGAGAGAACCAAATAAAGAAGGTAGGCGTGTAAATAACTATTGGTGAGTAGGCTGTGTGTCAGGCAAAAAGTGTGCTGGGCAGGTCTGTGCTGGAACTTCGTGCTAGATTTCCGGGCTGTCCTGTGGCATACGGTGACTCTGTGCTACGCTGAACGTACCACATTCAATACAATAGTATGAACCAAGGTTTTACGGAGAAAAATACAAGATGAGAAGGTTTCGGGATATTGAAAAAGTAGGCAGTAAAGTCAGCGTCAGACATTTCAAGACAGCAGCCGGTAAAGACGATAGATGAACAAAATATGATGGCTGTTTAAGATTTTGTGTTGGATATATCACCAGAGATGAACTGAAAATGGGTTTATTTTCTTGTTTTTTTTGAGATTGAGTTTGTTTAGAGTTAAATGTCTTGAAAAACCGAACGATTAGTATAACGTTTAAGAAATAGATGGAATATGAATCAACGTCTTTTTAGTTTTATCGGCAATTTTCAATCACGAAAGACATAATAAGCAGTTTAAAAAAAAAAGTTAATCGGACAAGAATGTAAGTTGAAAATAGTCAAAAACGGATAACGATATCACAAGTCTTGGAAAAATTCTTAAAATGAAAAATTCTATAATGGACTTTAATCTTGAATTGACTCTTGAATCTTGACTCTTAAATCTTGAATAATACAACAACATAATTTGAATATATTCATTATAAATAAAGATACCTTTGGAAAACCAGCCAAAGTAACCCCCTTTGATATAGATATATAACCGTCTGTTAATTGAACAAACAAAAATTCACGAGATTAATCTCGTTTAAGCATCAGCAGTAATCGCAACATCAGCTGCAAGACCTTCAATAAATAAATTGCGACCTCCCTTCTTCATATGCGTTTTACGGTGAGCCCGTAGATTGTCAGACCGCGAAAACCGACGACCGCACTCGGCGACATCGCACTTGTACGGCCTCTCGTCGGTATGGATTTTCGCGTGTCTCTTTAAATGTTCCAGACGTCTAAAGAACTTGTGGCAGTGAGGGCATTGATGAGGTTTCTCGGCGCCAGCGTCCGAGTTGCGAGGAGGACGGCCAGGACGGCCAACCCGTTTGGGTGGAGAAGACATAGACTTCTTTTTGGTAATGTACTGGAGTTGGCGGCCACTTGTAGAAGGACCACAAGCAGACGACGAAGTAAGATTCAGAGCCATAGACGCAGCAGCAACAGCAGCAGCGGAATTGCTCATAGACACGCTGGTCGAGGGAGAAGAGGAGACATGCTGGTTATAGTACAATGGAGTGTAAATGTAGGGCTGTTCGAGGTGCTGGGAGAGAGGATGGGTATCGTAGCAATCCTTATAGAGTTCCGGAGAGATGGACCTTGACGATGCAATGGATGAGCAAGAGTCCGAGTGAGAAAGGGAGGGAGGAGTGGAAGGGCTGCTGATTTCCAAGAAGGAAGGGGTGTAGAAGGGAGTCTGGGAAGCCGAGTCCTGATCTTGATTGAGACACAGAGGCTCGGATAGCATGGAGTGAGCGTTGATAAAAGAGGTGAGTTCGTAGTCCTGCTGCTGGAGATCATGGCAGTCTTGCTGGTCATGGTTTTGCAGGTGGTTTGAGTGGGTATGCGAAGGGTGTTGAGACAGCAGCTGTTGTTGCTGTTGTTGTTGTGGTTGTTGTTGTTGCTGGGGCTGCGACTGCTCAGTCAACGGAGTCACTAGGCCCATGGGCTGGATGGTTTGGTGAATGGGGGTGGAGGTTTGGTGAATGGGAGTAGAAGTTTGGGTGACGGCGAGCAGAGACACTGAAGAATCCGGAGCACTGTACGAGTCTAGCGAGAGATGGGGATGTTTGTGGAGGACTTTGGACTCTGGGGTATTGAGATCCACGAACGAGTCGTCAATGCTAGAATCGTTGATATAAGTGTTCATGTACTGTTGAAGCATCGCTGGATCAGACTCAATGGCAGAGTCGTAATAGTAGTAGTTTGTGGGCGTAAAAGAAATTGCTGGAGAGAGAGACATAATTGCACGAAGGGTACTAAATGGGCAGACAGACAAGAGAATCTGGGATACTTTTATAGAGATGCTGGTGGAGGAAGGAGACTCAAAGAGCGTAGAATGTGTATATACAGCGGTGTAGCAGAGTGTAAACAAAGAAGGAACGAAGCCAGGCCTTGAATAGGATAGATCAGTTTCAAGAGAAGGTTTGAAGAGAACGAAACTGACCAGTGAAAAATAAAGTGAAAAATAAAATGAAAAATAATTATCTTTTTTGGTGGACTGGGAAAATGACGAACATTTTATATCTTTCAGGTCTGTGACATCTTACCATGAAAAGCAGATGGAAATAAATAGAAGCCAAATACTCATAGAAGAAAGGTCTGGCCAAAAAGAAATGCTGGACGGCAGAAAAAAGAAAGTCCGAAAAAGAAACGTGCCCCAAAGTAGCGAAAATCAGCTAGCCCAAATAGGTTGAACAGCAGCGTTGTGAGTCAAAAAAGAAATGTGAAAAAGAAACGGAAATGCGAGAGGGAAAAAGAAATGTTTTTTCGCGTAGGTATGGGACAAAACAATCTACGATGGTGGAGGAAAAAATCGGTTAAGTGTAAGCGCGACGGCAACGCTGAAGGCAATTGGACGCTGCTAAAGGTGAAGGCAGGAAGTGAAGGCAGGTGAGATGCTAAAGAGCAGACGGTAAAGGCAGGTGAGATGCTAAAGACGCTAGACACTGTAAAGACAGACAAGGTGAAGGGTAGGAGAATCTGATACGTAGTGTGGAGTTAGTGCGATGGTCATGGTGTCCCAGGTGGTGGTGGTGTCCAAGGTGGTGTCCAAGGTGGTGTTTGAGGTGTGACCATGCTGAGCATCGAAGTGCTAAGTGCGTTGTCAAAGCAACGGTTCTACCATAACCCTTGTTCATCTAAACAGACCAAAAATGTGTTCTGCCCTGTTACCCGCCTTTGTTACGTTCCAGGGTTACCAACATTTTTCACTTGTGCCAAAGTTTGGTATTACCCACATGCATAATGCACCAGGAACATGCGTTTAACTGCGTCAACTAGATGTTTACTCCATATATATTTGTCTCATACCACTTTGGATAGAGATGAAAAAAACTAAAAATAGCTGATATGGTTTATGATTGGTTGGAAATTTTCAAGTCGACGATATTATCATGTAAGTCTCAGAGATTTCTTTTTACGCCAAAGAGCGCGTCAAAAACGCCAACTGTGGAAAAAGAAAAAGTTCGTTATGTGTACGTGAACGCGTGAACGCGCGTGTTTACGTGCGCAGATATACATTTACACGCGCCGATATTTGTTTTCATTGTGCATTTAACCAAGAAAGCGTGCTATTTCAACTATTTTGCCTGTTCTGCCTGGTCTGCCCGGACTGGCTGCCTGCCTGATCTGCCTGCTATGCCTGCTAGTTTTGTTAGGCCACCGTTGGCGAGTCTGACCGCGATATCCTCGGTCGGTATCTGGTGTCATTTTTTGTTTATAACGATCTTCATGTTACATGTGTCGCTAACCAGAAACGTAAACTTAGAGTGTCGCGTCCCGTTACTTTTGCCCGCAGCTGGGAAGGTAGCAGAACACATGTCGTGTGCATGACGTGAAATTTAATTTGAGCCGAGTTGTTTCAGTCTTGATGGAAATTTCAGTAGTTAGTTGCATGATTCTCAGGGCTGAATAGGATATTGTGGTTTGGAGAGTAGGACAGGAATAGTGGAAATAGGAATAATGGAAATGGGCAGAAACAGGATGCTGTTCTGTTCTAGTTTGTTCTAGTTTGTTCTAGTTTGTTCTAGTTTGTTCTAGTTTGTTCTAGTTTCTGTTCTAGTTTGTTGTAGTTTCTGTTGTAGTTTCTGTCCTATTCTCTGTTTCCTGTTCTAGTTTCTGTCCTATTCTCTGTTTCCTGTTCTAGTTTCTGTCCTATTCTCTGTTTCCTGTCCTACTCTCTGTCCTATTCTCTGCCCTAGTTTCTATCCTACTCTGTTCTACTCTGTCCTACTCTGTCCTATTCTCTGTTTCCTGTCCTACACCCAAAAACATCCCAATCAATGACTTGATTAAACACCAACGTCCCATAAACCAACATGACAAAACCAACCAACTGCCCTGCCTTAAACTGCTCCCATCCAAGCATCATGGAAACCACCCAAATCCCCAAGGTCCGACAAGTGTCGACCGTAGACCGCGACGTGGCAGAGACCATCCGCGTCACCGTCAACCCAGAAACATTGAACATGGCCAGCGAAAACAGTATCGCGACTGAAGACACAAGCAGCGACCGCTGATGGACAACTTGTACAACGCCTGCATACACATTGAAAACACGGTTCTGAGTGATTGCATAGATTAGCGTGGACACCGCTATGCTTATCAGTGCTCCAAACGTTCCCTCCCACGATACCAACTTGATTGGCTCCAGCGTGTATCGCTCCAAGATGAATTCTTCAGTCACAAATTGCGATGCAGTGAATATCTGCGCAAGTAGAATAAGCAGCACTCCAAACATGGCTCCAAATGCATTTGTTTTCTCGGTATGAGTGGTTCCAGTAGCAGGAGCCATTTGTCTAGTGTTTTTAATATCAATGGAATCAATGGATCTAGATTCAATGGAGTCAATGGGGTTAATGGGGTGAATAGTCCTGGAGTCAATAGATTCAATAGTCCCAATGAATTCAATAGTCCTAGAGTCAATAGTCCTAGAGTCAATAGTCCTAGACTCAATAGTCCTAGACTCAATAGTCCCAGAAGTCCCAATGTTCGTACTTCCAATAGCCTCAACAGCCCCAATAGTCTCGCTTCCAACGGTGCTTCCAGCCCCAATAGTTCCAATAGCGCTTCCAGTTCCAATAGCTCCAATGACTCCACTGGAATTCAGACCATCTCCACCTGCCGTCATACCAACTATAAAAACTCCAGTAGTAACTACCGCTAACCCCCACCACTGAGTTTTTTCATACCGCTTGCCCAAAAACACCTTGGAAAACCCAGCTACAAACAAAACAATGGCCCCCCGAACCATCTGGAACACGCTCACCGGCGTCACCATCAGCCCAACGTTCATCAATGTAGTAGCACAAATGTCGCAAGACGCTGGCAGCGCCAGCAGCAAAAGCTTTCTTCCTCTCAGTTTCCTTCCTTCCCTTCCTCCCATAGCGCTTCCCATAACGTTCTCTCCCAACTCCCTCCCATCGCGCTCCCTATCTCCCATCGCGCTTTCCATAGCACTTCCCATAACGCTTCCAATAACGCTTCCCATCTCCCTCTCCCCATCGGCTACCAGCACGTAGTCCTCGCTGGCTGACCGCCTCTTCCTCATCCGCACTGCTCCAACAACAGCCCACACCAGCGCTTCGGCTATAAACATCTGCACCGTCTGGTAAACTGGCTGGTTAAACAGACTGCCATCGTCAACTCGTTGCTTGTCCTGGTATTTGGTGAGTAACGAGTTCGAACATCCCGTGATAAGCATCACCACTACAATAATAGGCTATAGGTCCGTCAGCCAAATGTTAGTCTCGTCCTCCTCCCTCTCCTGTCTACTCACAATCATGTACTGGCTCATATTTCCTCCTCCAACTCTAATATCGCGTTCTGTCTCAATGTATAAACAAAGAGAGGAAGTGTAAATTTCTAAAACTCAACTGTAAATGTTTTTACAATGTGGCCAATTGAAGTCAACCTGTTGACCACCCAATTAGGGTATTGTTTTGTTCTGTTCTACGATTCCCTCTGTACTAGCTCTGTTCCATCTCTGTTCCATCTCTGTACTAGCTCTGTTCCAGCTCTGTTCCAGCCCTGTACTAGCTCTGTTCTACATTTCCTTCTATTCCTCTCCCTCTATTCTCCACCTCAAAATATTCCCATCGGATCAAAACCTCGGATCAAACTCTCGGATCAAACTCTCGGATCAAACTATACTTGCCTATTCACACATGCTCAAAAACGCGTCTTCTACTGTCTCCATTTGTTCCCTTATACTTCAAAACCTTAGATCATTCTACTTCAAATTCGTTAAATGCTCATCCAGAAAAAACAAGGAAAAATCTTATTTTTACATCACATGACCTGCCATTGTTAACGCAGAGACAAAATCTTATTTATATCACGTGAGATACCATTGTTGACGGAAAAATAGACTTTTCTATTTTTAGCGCGTCACTTTTGACAGCGGCCAAAATGTGTCAGCTTTATTTTCTGTTGCTACGGCAACTAAGTTCTCAGAAGTTGACAGACTGCTATATACGCCAGAGATACGCGTATCTACTGTTTTTGTAATTTAGGTTTTAGATCATTCTCTCAGCGTAACTTTATAGAGAGATTGATTCGCGTCGTGGCACAGATTTTGGTATGATTTAGCACAGATTTAGCACGTAGCACAGAGAGCACAGGGAGCAGAGAGTTGAGCACGTAGCACACTTTAGCACGGAGGTTGCTTTAGCACGTAGCACAGACCTTTTCATAGTTTCTCAGGAAAAAACGCGTCTGCATCTTATCTTCCAAACGCGTTGGATGTAAATTGTTTACTGAGACAAATTTACGTGTTCGACAAGAACGGTAGTAGGGACAGTGGATGATGTAAAGAAGGTTTGGAATACTGAGTTGGAATGTTCAATGCTGAGTACTCAACTCAAAAGAAGAAGCTTTTGTCTTGATGGCAACTCGGCAAAACGAAATGCTGCCATAAATGTGACGGTAGAGAGACTTTGGTAGCATCTGGGCTGCAAATTTCAGTTCAAGAGATGGAGGATAAAGTTGAGATTGGAATGATTGAGATCCAGAAACAAAAAATTTGAAATAATAATATTATCACCGTTCATTTATGAGTAATATTCTCAGACCTCCCTTTTCCAGTGTCATCAATTTGTGCCTTGTGCCTGAAACTAAACCCATTTCACGGGGTAAAAAAAGTTTGGATTCTATTCTGGTGAACGTTCTGCATTTTTATTTTGCACATTTTTTCAATATATAGTTGCCCGAGTTAAGGCACAACGCACAACAAGGGCACAAATGGTTTAAGGTACGTCTCGAGATTTTCATAAATTCAGAAAATAAATCGCGAATCAAGAAAATAATCCTTAATGTTTTATTCTTTTTATGTTTTATTCTCTGAATTTTTATGTTTTACTCTTTGAAATTTTATGCTTTATTCTCTGAAATTTTATAAATGATTCGTGATTCTAAAATTCATAAATGATTCGTGATTCTAAAATTCATAAATGATTCGTGATTCTGAAATTCATAGATGATTCGTGATTCTCTGAAGACTTGAGAAAATTCGTGTTTCTCTGAAAACTTGAGAAAATTAGTTATGGACTCTATATTTTTATAATATTCATTCTATATATTTATAAAATTTATTTCATATTTTTATATAATTCATTCTATATTTTATAAATTTCATCATCTATATTTATAAATTTCATTCTATATTTTTTAAAAGATGTATTTTCTGAAATTTTCATGATTCAAAATTTATTCTTTATTCATGTTTGTACAAATCCTTTTCAATTTAATCCTTTGCACCATTCAATGTGGAAACTACTTGTTAACGAAACTGTAAACGCATTCAGAGGTTCAGACTCAATTGATTAGGACTTCAACTTGATTAGACTTTTGTACGGTGAATCATTACCTCCTTTGAAGCTTTAACTGACGGTATTTAGGATAATTCAGAAGCATAAATCATATTCGGAACTTATTGTAATTCATTGGGTATACTCTCGATCTCAGTATAATCTTTAAGTATATTGAGTGTAAATCATTCTAAATCACTTCATTCTAAATCTCTTTATTCTAAATATCCTTATTCTAAATCTCCTTATTCTCAAGTACAAACTCAAGTATAAATCTCTTCATTCTAAATATTATTCTAAATATCATTCTAAATCTCTTCACTCTAAATATCATTCAAGTACATAACTCAAGTATAAATCTCTCCATTCTAAACCTCAATAAACCTACAAATTGAATCATATGTAAGCTCCACTACTATCAAACCACATCTATCTAAGATCACGATGCTGTTAGCGAAAAGAGCTATCCTTTCTAACCCAATATCACCGTCTAATCCACAATAATCCTAACAAATGAACTTGAAAAACTCAAGACCTCACCCATCAAAATATATCATACATCAGACTTTGTAACCTTCACAATGTTCATCAACTATCTCCCATCATTAAAGCTCAGAATTGGGTTGGTGAAAGAAAAAACTTTTCCACTGCAAAATTTCCGCCTTTTAAACCTACTACTTCTCACGTGATGTAAATATATTGTATTAGGGTTGCAAACTTGTGATATACATTATATTCTCATAAATATAACATTAAGATTAGCTATTTGCAGTTACTGCCTCTTAACTTCCTTTGCCCATCCTTCAATCTCTTTGCCAGACGTGCCAGGCACTCTGTCTACCTTGACGTTCTCTAGGCCCAGTGCATCCTTCAGCCATTCGTGATTTGACATGCCGCCAGAATCAGCACGCTTTTTAGGATTGAGCTCCAGCATGGGCAATAAAAAGCTTGCCAGGACACTGGCCTCTTCGTCTGTATAATTATATTCTTTGAGAACATCCTCGAGGGGCCGTGGCCTCAGCTTTTGAATGTTTTTCAGCTCGCCTCGCCGATTGAAATACTCGGACGTATATTTGCCCGACAGCAGGACCTGCGAAGATATCCGTCCCAAGAGCTCAATTATTTGTGCAATGTGGTCGTCGTCTTTATTGTACTTGTCTCCAGAGTGTGGGTCAAATAGATAATCACCGTTTAGCAGCTCGAACACCATGCACCCCATACTCCATATATCAGCACTGGCCCCCCAATTCGACCCAAGCAGCACTTCAGGAGCACGGTACTGTCTTGTTTGAATGTCATTTGAAAAATGATGATCTACCCAGCAGGCGTTGCCCAGGTCGGCAATCTTCACACAAATCAGATTTTCTTCTAGTGCAGTTCTCATTTTGCCATCTCTGGACGAGGACCGCGACGAATCTTTAGATGACGATATTGAGATGGTGGATAGCGGTCCCTCAATAGGTTCCACAGTGGTCTCGTCTCTGGCCTCCTGCCCCTTGGCTGCTGAATCTTCAACGCTCGACATTCCCAGCTCCCAGTCAAACTTTGCACCGCTGCGCAGTGGACTAGGCAGTGGCCGCGACCCGGTCACGACAGACCTCCGTCGGCGCTGTCGTCGGCTTGCCTGTTCTTTGTCACCGAGGCTGTTACCCTCGCTAGCTCGTCGCTTTGCCCTTCTGGCCTGTCGCTTCTCTTCTTCTTCTTCTTCGAGCTTGCGGACAATGGACTCGACATCTCCTATTTCAATGAGGACGTTTTCAGGTTTGAGGTCAGTGTGGATCACGCCGCACTCTCTATGTAGATAGTCGAGGCCCAGCAGGACCTGTTTGGTGATTTGCTTGACCAGGACCTTTGGGATGCCCTTGTAGCGATACCTCTTGATCAGGCCGAGCAGGTTTTCGCCCAGGACTTCGAATACCATGCAGACGTGAGATCCGTTCGGGCCTTCGTGGGTGAACGAGTCAAGCAGGCTGACCACGTACCGGCGACCTGGATGGTCCGGGTTGGCGTCGACGGCCCGTTGCAAGAGCTTGATTTCGTCGAGCGCGGCGTCGGTATAGTGGGAAGCCGAGCGGACGACTTTCATTGCTACATGGACGTTATTTCGCTGAGTATCTTTAGCGAGCCAGACGGTAGAGAAATGGCCCCATCCGAGCTTTCTGACAATGACGTACCGGCCGTTTTTGTATTCTTCGCCAATGAAGACCGGGTGGTAGCCACCGGGTCGGTAGTCTTTCGGGTTTTCTTCGTCTTTCGGGTTGAGTTCTGGTTCAGAGTCGGAGTCTGAGAGGGCATGGTGAGAGGCTGCGGGAGGTTGGGCGGCCTGGGCGTAGGACATTTGGGACGAGAGATGCAAGACGCTTTGGGATTTCTTGTTTGTGGAGGCTGGGCTGGAGGAGTCCTGGGACGGTGGTTTTGGGGAGTTGATGTGGATGGTTGACTTTGATTTGACTAGGACGGGCGCTGACGATGGAGGAGAATGGCCATCTTGATTGAGGTCCAAATGCAGAGAAGGTTTCGTTTTAGATGCCATTTTTTTTGGAGATGTCGTTTCGAACGAGTTTATATCGATTGATTTTTGTTTTTGTTTTCTATGTGAGTCTCTATCAACAAAAAAAAAATTAAATAAAAAAAAAAAAAGTATGAATCAATGAAGGTTTTGATCAGGAAGACATTCAAAGGATGTTTAGATGGATGGTGAAAATGTGTACACTAGTAGTTTTAATGGCGATGAGAGAAAAAGAAAAAAAATACAAACTTAAATGTACGGAGTAAATCTGGGACTGATCTTTTGCAACGTAAATTTGGGTCTGGGTGTTGTAAACTAGAGAATGTGTTTGAGACATGGAAGAAGGAGACTGGATTTGGTTTCAGGATTGGTAAGAGTGGACTAGGTGTATGAGGGTGGTTTGGGTGGTTGGGGGCCAGGTGGTTACTAGAGGTGAGGTGAGGTGAGCTAAGGGTTATGAGTTGAGGGCTATGAGCTAAGGTGAGACCTAAGGACTAGAGTTAAGAGCTGAGCACTAAGGCCTGAGCATTAAGGCCTAAACATCCAAGAACTAAGAATCAAGAACTAAGAATCAAGAACTAAACACCAAGAACTAAACACCAAGAACTAAACATCAAGAACTAAGAACTAAGAACCAAAAACCAAAAACCAAAAACCAAAAACCAAAAACCAAAAACCAAAAACCAAAATCAAAATCAAAAACTGCTGCTCTATGAATTACTACAAACTTCGAGAAGGTTTGACGACAGCCTTGAGCTTCTTACTTCCCCCACAAGACAAAGTTGCGTTCACAGATGGGGTAAAACCGTTTACATGGAATCTTTGTGATCAAGAATGGCGGAGGATAAGACTTGTAGACATAATTCAAAAAAAAAGGTCTCCTACTGGAAAAGTTAGCATTTTAAGAAAACTTGAAATCTTTTTTTATATTGCTGTCTCCCCAAGAATCGAAAAATGGCACCACAGAAACCCAAAAGCCAACGGCAAAAGCTGGGTCATTTGCAAGAGTCCCGCAGTGCATCTTCGCCATTGAAAGCGTCATCGGAAGCGTCATCGGAAGCAGCATCCAGGGCAGCATCCAAGCCTGATACTCCCACCCTCATTGTTCTGCTTGCAGCAGCAGTTACAATGGGCTTTGATTTATACTACATCTACCAGAGCTTCACGGCTCGAGGGATCACCGCTGAGTTTTGGGACGAGAGCTGGAATGTGGCAACGTCGTATTGGCAAAGTAAGCTAGTGATGGTCATGTATTTTATAAAGTTGATGGCGGCAGCCTGACGTGTGGGAGAAAGTTTGTATCAGCTTAACAGGGTGAACGGAGTGAAAGGAGACAGAAACAGAGCAAACAGCAAAGAAACAGAATCAAAGTTTTGATAACTTTTGATAACGCCGGCTCTTAGCAAACATGAATAAATAGTTATAATTGTTATGGACGTTAAATTTGAGATATAAAGTGTAGTTGCTGATGTATCGGTCCAAGAGGTTCAGTGGCCTGCGATTCTTCTTCTTGGAGGATTTGGATATGAATGGTACTGCGATAAGGTTCAGACAGGTCTGGGGGTTCAACAGCGGGCATGGCGACCGGCGACAGTGATGGGTTTTTTTCAGTGGGTTGATCTGATTGCTTAGAATCAGTGATTGAAATCATGTCGAAAGCAGCGAGTAGATCTTCATGTTCTTTAAGAGATAGGCTCATTATGATGAATACTGGAAAAGAAGAAAAAAGAGAAAAGCCTAAATATTTATATCTCCGAGCAAAGCGTTGCAGCTCTGGTGAAGCAGGCAAAAGGCCTGTCAATGGCCCCTGGAGACTTTGGAAGTCGTAAGGCTGACTTTTGGCTGGCAGCGCTGGGTGAGGAGAATTGTTACAAAAAGTGTTTGCGTCCCCTCACAAAAAATATTTAAATTCGTTTTTGTGACAAAAAAATAATTAAAATAAATAATAAATAAAATAAATAAAATAAATAAAATAAATAATTAATAATTAATAATTAATTAATGAATAAATAAATAAATAAAATAATTAATAAATAATTCATAAATAATTCATAAATAATTAAAATAATTAAAAATAATTATAAATAAAAATAAATAATAAAAATAATTATAAAAAAAATAATAAAAATAATAAAAATAATTATAAAAAAATAATAATATTTAAAATAAAAATAATAATTAAAATAAAAATGAAATAATACAATAATACAATAAAATTTATAAAATTTATAAAATTTATAAAAATTTAAAATTTAAATTTAAATTCTAATACTTATCCCTAACGGGTTACCCATATCACCAATCCTTTTAGGAAATCACCAATTCTTCAACCACCTTAACCACCTTACTATTCCTTCAACCTCCATTCCTCATTCACCTCATCACCATTAAAAACATTTCATATGCTACAACTACTCTTCTCTTCTCATATGCTTTCTCTCTCTCTCTCTCTCTCTATCGCCATCTTGTGATGCCTACATTCATATGAAAACACTTTCTATATTACCGGAAATCTTATCTGTCTGCGGCCCAAGACCATCAAACTCTATCTCGCTTCAAACTTGTAAACACTGGAGAGTTTAAACAATGGCTACAACCATCACTGCCAAATGTAACATTGTCGGTGCTTGTTTCACTCTCATTCACCTAGGCAAGTTAACTCTTAAAATCACCCGTTAACTCGTTTTTTCGGAATTTTTAACAAATACAAACTCAATAATTTCAATTACAGCCAACACAGCTAATAGAATTCTAGATAACTAATTAGATATTATTTAATTATTTAATTATTTAATTATTTAATTATTTCATATTCAATATCCAACATCTAAATACCTATACCTACCCACCCACTTATATTCAGGGTTAGGTTTTACGCTTCTCCCAATCCCAAATTTTATTCATATTCAAGACACTTCCTTCTCTCCTACTTGCACAATCATGTCTATCCCTGGTTACGTTGTTCCAGGGCAAATCATTTGCCCAGTCCTAGACAAGAAAAACGACTCCATCAGAAGATATCTTCCTGGAAATGGCGTTATTCTATCCCAAATCGCTCCTTCATCAGCCTCCTCCCACTCTGTAGAAGCCTTGACCTCCGTCGTCGTCGGCAAAGTCAGCATTAAAGACGTAACCAACACCCCAGAGGGTCTCGCCGCGACTGATTCAACTTCCAAATCAAACAAATTTGTCTTTAAAGTCGACATTGAAAATAAATTCAAATCAACCGTCTCGACTGCTCCCTCGGCATCTGAATATGAAAATAATAAAGTCACTAGAGTCTCTTCGGCTCCTCTCCCCGAAGTCGATGATGTCGTCCTGGCAAGAGTCACAAAGCTCACTCTTAAACAAGTCCATGTGCAAATTCTCGTTGTTGAATCCGTAGGCGTCGTCGCTGCTGACAGTGGTGTCGGTCTCAATGGTTATGTCCAAGGCGTCGTCCCTCCCACTCTCGTCACCTCCGCCGCTGGTTTGGCCATGGGTAATGTCGCTGCTAGCGACGTAGGTGAAGGCTTTGGCGGTGTAGTAAGACTGCAAGATGTCAGAATCACAGAAAGAGATAAAGTCAAGATCATAGATTGCTTCAAGCCTGGTGACATTATTCGTGCTGTAGTGGTATGTTTCATGCCTTTCTTCTTTCCACTAATGCTAACTCTTTCTTTAGATATCTCTAGGTGATGGTACCAATTACTATCTCAGCACTGCTAGAAATGATCTGGGTGTCATATTTGCCCGTTCACAATCTGGTGATCGTTTATACCCAATTGACTGGCAAACTATGAAATCTGCTAATACTGGTGAAGTCGAACTTAGAAAATGTGCCAAACCATTTACCGATGATTCTTCTCCGATTGTGCAATGATTTGAACAAAGATCAATCCAGAAAGTATCCTGATCATTTTCAAGTTCTTTCTTTCCGTGTTTTTCATGTTCTTTCTTTCCGTCTAGTTTTTTCTAGTTTTTCATTTTAGTTTGTCTTTCAAGCCCTTCAAGCCCTTCAAGCCCTTCAAGCCCTTCAAGCCCTTCTAATTTTTCATGCTTCCTCAAGTCCTTCTAGCCTCTCAAGTCCTTTCAAGTCCTTTCAAATCCTTTAAAGGTTCTTCTAGTCCATTCTAGCTTTTCAGATTCTTCATTTCACCTTTCATCCTTCCACCTTTCTATCATTTCCCTTATTCCTGCATATAAAGGCATGTACTTGGAATCTCATTCATAAAGGATCGCATCTACATGATATTTTGTATATAAATATCTCTAAATTTTTCTTCTTGATCTTTTTTTCTTCGTGTTATATACTTCAAGCTATATACTTGTGTTCCTTTAGAATGTTAAACTCCTTATTACCTCCCTCTCCACAACATGAGCGCTTCTTTGACGCTGCATCTACTGGCTTTCAATTGAGTGACGATGACACTAGTACTACCATCGATGACACTACAATTTCTGAGAATGAAACTCCAACAACTACTTACTTCAGAGAAACCGACCAGCCTTTGAAAAATGTCAAAATCTGGAATAACTTTGACTGGTGCGTCAAAACTTACCTTGAAATTGAAAAAGGTCAACGCACCTCAGAAGCTGATGAAATCTCTCCTATCGGTTCACCCTCTCCATCTACAACCGCTCCCTCTGATTCTGATACCGATGTCTCCTCCGAGTCTGGCTTCAAAATGGAGCGTGGACTCTCTCCTACATACTCAAAAAACACCCCTCCGTCGCATATCTCTGTCCCAGTTAACAGCTCCCGCGATCAAGCTATGCACGATGTCAGAGCCTCTATGGATTCAATAACAAAAATGGCTGAGGTCATCTTGGATAAACACAAAATCCAAGCAAAGTTCTCAAACGACCTATGTCCAAACTTAATCGGTGCTCCTGATGTTTCCCTATACATTGATCAAGACGATTCCTCTTCCTCTACTTCCATGTCTCTCATGGTCGGAATGTACGCTACCGACTCTGAATTCTTGTCCATTGAAAATGACAGATTTTTCACTGAAACTCTGTCTCTTCTAGTAGACCATCCAAAGTTCTTGAAAGAAACCAACAAAGGAAAACTTGAAGATGATTTGAAAGGCATTGAGTCAGTTTATCGTCTGTATAACTACATGAAGTTGAATGACATAAAATACGGATTTGTTTCCACTGCAACTTTCACTAGATTCATCAGACGGGTTCCTGGAAATGAAGGCCACATTGAAGTATCGCCTGTTATTTCTCTATATCAATCCGATCCTTATACTCTTACCAGCTGTTTAGTTGCAATGGCCATTCAATCTCAATTAGGAACCCCCAGAACCTCTGTCAGTCCAAAAGAGCCTGTCTCTCAGTCATTGATCCAAAACATTCACTCTCATCTTACTCTCAAGCAGCTCGATATCAAATCCTTTGATAACCTCGCTCTAAATCCTTCTTCAAATTACACTTATCCTCTGGTTCCGCTGACCGTTCCTTCTCCCGCGACATATAACCTTGGACACGCTGATAAAACCATTGAAGGCCAAATCAAATGGTGGGAGTCTGTTCAGTCAAGAAAGAAGTTTTGCAAAATCTACTTCACCAGGCCTGGAGATGAGATGCTCATTCCTTTGATTACTCGAAGCAGCTCCAAGTTCTTGTTTTCTTCTCGTGAAGAACTCAATAACTATGGCACTCCAGATATTATTTCTCTTCCCAAGAAATGGGGTATCAAGCAAGGTAAACTTGAGATCATTGAAAGTGAAATGGCTCCTGAGGATGAAGAAGAGTACGAGCAGCTGCATCGCAATGAAATGCTGCGAGGCCATCGTTCTTTCAAGAGTCTCCGAACATGCGTTAACAAGAAATCAATAAACAACTATAACGTTATCATCAAGTACTGTGATTTCAACCCACACAATATGGAGACACCAGATGCTGAGCTGCGATGGGAAAAACTTCAAAATGAAGCTAGAATCTACGAGCATTTCAGATCTAGGAACATTGCAGGTGTCCCTAAAATGCGTATCTGCGGAAATACGCTTGGATTTCTACGTATTCTTGCAATTGAGCCTTGTGGAAGACAACTTCAACCCGAGGATTTCCAAAAGAATAGCACGGTAACTGCTTCTCTTGCTCAGAAAATGAAGATAGCTCTGAAAGAGGTGCATTCTTCAAATGTTTTGCATAGGGATGTCAGGCTATCGAATTTTGTAATTGATGAAGCTGATGGAAGAGTCAGAATCATCAATTTCAGCAAGGCAAGAAAATACCTGAGACTATATACTCCAGCAAAGCAGGAAGAACTAGATACTCTTTCAAAAATCTGTCTTGAAGCTTCAACTGGCACTTTGTCACCTCAATACGAGTAGATGCTCTAAATGTAGAAATCTGGGGAAATATAGAACTATAGTTGAAAATATTTAATAATTCAGTGAGTCTGTTTTTTTTATTCTTTTGATTCTTTTGTGTTTTTTTATTTTTATTTATTTTTATTTATTTTTATTTATTTTTATTTATTTTTATTTATTTTTATTTATTTTTATTTATTTTTATTTATTTTTATTTATTTTTATTTATTTTTATTTATTTTTATTTATTTTTATTTATTTTTATTT